>OY856186.1:414901399-415144175 GCA_963693315.1 Diogma glabrata
GTCTACAGCCCCTGACCAGAACAAAACCTCTCAACTTCAAGTGAAATGGAAGGGTGTCATACAAAATTTTTAAATTATTGTTTATAAGGACCAGAACAAAACCTCTCAAATTTAAGCGGCGGGGACACGCCTTAGAGTTGAACGATTGATTTCAAATTTTGCAAATAATATTTTTATGTGTATTGACACGAAATGGGAGGGTGCTGTTCAAAAAATTAGAAGAACTAATAGGGTGGGGTGTGACCATAGCGGCCACGCCAAGAACTTCCCGTTAAGTTAAATAGGTAACATAAAGATATTTTCTTAAAAATTTAATAAATTGAAATTCTCTTTCTAAGACTTGCAATTAATCGTCATTTTTCATCTTTTGGTTACACTGGAAAGAAGATTTTCATTGCACCATATTTTTAAAAAAAACTAGCGGTGGAGTCTATCAAAAGTCTACTTTGTCAACGTTGCTAAAATTTTTTCGATTTTTCTCAAACAATATCACCATTTTTAGGGTTCCCTACTTTGAAAAGTAAAAACGGTACCCTATTGGTGAGACTTCGGTGTCCGTCCGAATTTCTACATAATCGATTTTCTCAAAAACTATAAGTGCTATCAACTTGAAATTTTTTACAGATATACAATGCATTTGTTCACGCCTATTGACAATAAGAAAATTATGCATATTATTTTTTATCAATATTTTATGGACATTGATAAGGAGATAGTAAAACAAAAGTTTGTTTTAAGGAATCGAGTTTGGTTTAAAAAAATCAAAAAAAGTCCAAATATTTCAAAAAGACATTTCAATGAATTATCGACTGCTTAGTTTTTAAGTTATTTCCAAAAAAGTGTGTTTATTTTTTTGTCCCCCACCTTAACTTCGAACATTACAAAAGCAGTAAGTTACAAAACTACTATAAACATTACAAAAACCTTATGCTCTAAGTTTCTACAAAATTAAATGTCAAGACTGAGAAGTCTAAAAAAAAGTTGTTCAACGAACCACAAACATCTTCCCCGACTCCTTTGTCAAATTTTGAAAAAAGTTGATTCAAAATAGCACATTTTCCATATTCAAATAAAACCGGATGCGTTTGCGGCTCATTTTAATTCAAAAGTTTCATCAAGTTTTCATGCGTTTGCGTAATGAAAATAACGCCTATTTTTCAAATTTTCTTAATAAAAAACTTTAAAAGTAAGATAGCAATTGTTTATACAAATGTCATTATAAATGGCTAACATGATGACAAACAATATGGAAGCTTCATGACCTTGATAGCATTATTTATTAAAGATGATTTTCAGTTTTTTGGAAACCACTAAAAAACAAATGATTTAATTTCGCTAGAAAAGGACTGGGCTCTAAGTTACGACAAGATACATCGATTGCGACCATTTTCGTTAAAATCGACCCATCCGTTGTTGAGAAAGCGTTGGGCGAAAATTCTCCACACAGCAATATACACATACATACACACACACACATACACACACACACGCACACACACACACAAACACACACACACACACACAAACATACAGACTGCCAGCTAAAAATAGTCTAAACAGCTTCAGAAAAATTTCGATTTCGAAAAAAATTTCGATTTCGAAAATCAACCCAAAAACAATAACTTCCCACATCGGGAAGTTAAAAAATGACGATTAATTGCAAGTCTTAGAAAGAGAATTTCAATTTATTAAATCAACAATTTTAAGAAAATATCTTTATGTTACCTATTTAACTTAACGGTAGGTTCTTGGCGTGGCCGCTATGGTCACACCCTACCCTACTACTTTTTTTTTATTTTTATTGGTGGGTCTCGAGGCTGAACTAATTAGTTAGCTAGTTCGAGTAGAGCTGCGACCTAGAGATCTATTGTGCTTAACCCTGATGTTATAGTGCAGATGACGTCGATATCACCGCAGACCTTAACATAGTTAATTAGCTGGATTGGACTAATACTTTTTGGTAGAGGAAGTGCTAGTCTCCCTTGACCGAGCTTTATGTATCTGCGCCATGCGAGTTCAGAGCAGATACAGATAATGTGCACCATGGTTTATGCCTCCGAGTTGCAGAATCTCGGAGGCAACAACGACTATTTTGTTAAGGTGGTGATTTATCGGACCGTGTACTGTCACGCACCATGTTAATGTCTTTAGAGACTCTCTCTCAAAATCGATTGTTTTAAAAGGAGAGACGAGGAAGTTGCTTAAAAACTTTTTTGAGTGCAGCAGACCTTCCCGCATACACCATAGTTGTTTAATTTGTTCCTGTTCCCAGCTTTGGATAACGCGTTTGAGCGAGCTCTTGGTTAATACAAAGCACGGTTCTGGACCAATGAGCTTTGTAGTGGCGACCTTCTTGGCTAGCAAGTCTGCTACTTCATTGCCTTATACTCCTGTGTGACCAGGTGCCCACACAAGTCACACAAGTGTAACACAGTTATTTTCTGCAATTTTTTGTATATTCTGGTAGCACTCCCATACTAGCTTTGAGTTAAAGCGCGTCGACTTTAGAGCCAATGGCGTCGCCTGACTATCAGAAACAATGAATTTATATGTGTGGCTGTATCCTCTTTCGGCACACACCATTGCACAGTAGTTAATGGCAAATATTTTGGCTTGAAGTACTGTTGTAGAAGTGCTAACGCCCGTTTGACCCTGGTACCAAACACCTCTGCACCAGTACCTTAATTAGTTTGGGATCCATCCGTACACCAGATTCTGGCATTAGGTGGTAGTGTTTGTAACTAGCTCTCGTTCCTTCCCTGGCACCTATTTTAACAATAAACAGTCTATCTAGATCAATGATATTTAGCATACAGTCCAAAATGTAGTTGGCCTCCACTTCGTTCTGCAGTTCCACAAGGATTGCTAGATGACTATTTAGGTTACCAGGTTTGAGTGGCTGCAGATCTGATGTATAGGTGCAATGGAGGAAGTAGGAGAAGTACCTCCATTGCAGATGTTGGTGTGGTTCTAAAATCACCTGTGGCACAAAGGCACACAAGTCTCTGTATTTTTCTGAGCACTGCCTGAGCAGATATCTGGTTTAATTTTGGCCACCAGACCAAAGCTGCATATAACAGTATGAGTTATATTATACTTTGATGTAGCCAAAGTATCATTTTGGGGCTTAGTCCCCAGGTTTTTCCAAACAGGTTTCTACCCGCGAAAAAAGCCTTATTCGCTTTGTCCGAGATACTTTTTAGGTGTGAGTTCCAGGTAAACTTGCTGTCAAGGATTACACCTAAATACTTAATCTCTTTGACTATTTGTATCCGTTCGCCGTTAAACTCAGGAGGATTGAAATTAAAAATCCTTCTATTGGTAAAGACTACGGTACTAGTTTTTTGTGTATTGACAGACAGCCCAACTTCGTTCATCCAATTCATAACGAGGTCCAGGGCTGCCTGGGTTCGATCACTGACAGTAGAGTCATATTTTCCTCTCACCATGACTGCTATATCGTTGGCGTAACCTACAGTGTTAAAGCCCGATTCTTTCAACCTATTGAGAAGATCATTAGCGACTATCAGCCAGAGCAACGGAGAGAGTACCCCTCCCTGGGGACATCCTCTGGAGGTCCTGACAGTTACCGATGTATTTCCTAGTGTAGTTGTAACTTTCCGACTCTGTGGCATGTTGATGATCCACGCCAAAATGTGCGTGTTTAGATTTTTCTTTGTGGCCATTTCAGCAATATCTTCAAAATGCACATTATCAAAGGCCCCTTTAATGTCCATAAATGTGCATGCAAGTGCTTCCTTGTATGTCAGTGTGTTCTCAATCTCTTTCACGACTTTATGCTATGCCGTTTCCGTAGATTTCCCAGTCTTGTATGCATGTTGACAAGAGTTGAGAGGGTTTTGCTTAAGACATACATACCGAATGTAGTAGTCCATCAACTTCTCCACCGTTTTTAGAAGAAAAGATGTAAGACTTATTGTCCTGTATGATTTGATCGTTTGATTTTTTTCCTGGCGTGGGTATGAATACTACTCTAGCTTCTCTCCATATGTACGTAAGACTACAATTGTCTCTAAACAAACGCTCGAGGTATGGGAGAATGGTAGCTAAACCTTTTTGCAGGAAGATCGGGAGTATTCCGTCGCCTCCTGGGGATTTGAACGGTCCGAACGATTTGATTGCCCAAATCATTCCGTTGGGGGAGAAATTTTTTCGGCCAGTTGGTCTGAAACCTTCCTAGTTTCAGGATCAAACCGACCATAGCTTAGTATATTTTCCTCTTCCGACCTCACGCATGTGGAACCCGGGGAGTTGGTTTGTAATAGTATTTCTAGAGTTTCACTGCGGCTGGTAGTGTAGGTACCGTCCAGCCTGCAGATTGAACCCAGAGGATTTGTGTGATCAGACGCAAGCAATTTTTGGAGTCGAGCTGCAGCCGGTAGACTGTCAATCGTTCCGCAGAGCCCTCTCCAACTATCCCTTTCTGATATTCTGACTTCTTTGTTGTAGTTGGTAAGAGCCGAGTGGTACTCCGTCCAGGTGTTAGTTCTTTTTGCTTTGTTGAAGAGCTTTCGAACTTTATTCCTCATCCTCTTTAAATTACCATTCCACCAAGGCACATCTCATGTCCTTTTAGACTTGATAATTGGAGAATTTTGGTTGTAAGCTCCGGTGATAACATCCTGCAGGGGGTTTGCCGCAAAGTCGAGCTCCATTGTGGAGTTGAACCTGCCACAATCACCTACATTATCCCGAAGATGTACTTTAAAGAGGTCCCAACCGGTCTTCCTGGGGTTCCTAAAATGGGGAGTACTCTCCATTTGGTGTTCTATGTTGAAGCATATATATGCGTGGTCCGACATAGAAGCTCCATCGAAGACATGCCAGTTAATGATAAAATTTCCGGTGATGTTGTTGCTCAGATTAAGGTCCGTGACCTCGTTGCTGATTGTGTTTCTAAAGGTGGGTTTGCTGCCTATGTTAGCTATAAACATGTTATTTGTATATAAGAATTGGAGCAGAGACTCACCTTTTGTGTTGATGTTGCTATTACCCCCCACGATGTGATAGAGCATTGGCATCGCACGCAATTATTGGATTGTAGCGTTTGTCTTTGCAATGTCGAAAGAGCTTGCTTAGCTTATCAGGAAGTATTACCTTCTCATCTCCTGGAAAGTAGGCAGACGTTAAGATGAACTTGCCAACTCCACAATTGGAAAGATGGATTTCAATCTGCAAAGCTGTTAGATCTCTGCAAATGAATTCTGTTAAGGGAAATACTTTCAAGCGTTTGTTGAAGAGCACTGCCGTTCTGGGTCCCTCCTGGCCTCTGAAGTATATCAGTTGTATTTTTTTGTTGCTCGATAGACCTTTTACTTTTTTAGTGTCTGCCCATGATTCCTGGATAAACATTGTGAGCATCCTGTTGGATAAAGCGGTTCAAATTAGCTGAAGACATTGCTGACCGGTGTAGGTTAATTTGAACGAAACTTACTTTAAGCATATTTTTTTTCCTTCTCTCTTCTCGTTTTTTTTCTTTCTTTCTCCAGACGACTATGATGATTCAGCGGGGGACTTCGGTAGGCCATGCTTTTTCCATGGCGCTGCTTTTGTTCGCTTCTACGCAACAGTTCGCTCGTTCTGGGCTAGGTTGGTAATTTTGGGACGTGATTGTTTTACTCTGATTTAGGAGGATTTAGTTGTCGATGTTTGCAGGTTACCAGACACCGAGCTAGAAACGCTCCTTACAGAGGCAGATGTGGATGGTCCTTCCATTGCTATTGAGATCCTCGAAGCTGTGCTACCAATTGCTGACGCCTCCTCGGTAGAACATGGTAGCACTTTTTTCGGTATCGCAGTGTTAGGCTGGTTTGACTTTCTGAACTTTGCGATTCTTGCATGAATCGCACCGCACATCCAGTTTAACCTGTATTTGCAGCTTTTAAGATGTTTCTCGGATGTTGGGTCAGGAATGAACACCAACATCGCGAGATCCCTCTCAACAGTGTGTTTTAGGGTGGTCCATGATCTCGGCCTAATATCCGGATTTTAGGTACCGAGTCGCCTTAGAATGGCGAGGCTATGGGCCTAGGAGGCCAATGCAACTCGTTCTCTTTTAGGATACGTACCTGTACCTTCCCGACTGTTATCCGCGGTACCACGTTTGCAACCCACTGCGTCGATGTATTATCGGCACAGCTAAGAAGTAGCCAACCATTTTTGTGGTAGCAGCCTACGAAGTGAGGTTTAATAACCTCTAATTTTTGCTCTACTACCAAATCCATGAGTTGTCTTTTTAGCTCGCTGAGTTGCTCAGAACTCAGGAGTGTGGTTGGCAAGTCTTCAGGAGCGATGTAGACTTTGATGCGCATGGCGACATCGCTGAATGTTGGAGGTACAATTGTACTAGCAACATTGTTTGCTGTGTCCTCTAGTTTATGCTTAGGTCGGTCGCTGACAGATGACTTGTGCCGTTTAACACCATAGATAGCTGACTGTGGAGAGTCTTGCGATATCACAGGTTTGACCCTCTTTCTACTCTTAGTACCTGTGTCCTTCCTTCTATCTATTACTTTCAGAGTTAGCTCTTAAGGTATACCACCTTTAACCAGGGTAGCCAGGCCAAAAGATTTGGGAAGGGCACACATTTGTATAGCTTCTTCCTTAGAGAGGCTACTTTCGGATTCTGAGTCATATGCAGTCCCGATCGCTGATTCCAGAGTGGAATCAGAATCGTTTACAAACTGATGGTCTTCTTCTTCCGACAGTTGAGACGTGCCACAGCCCTCTTTTGTAGTTGTATCACGGTATGCTATTTCTGACATGATCTTAGAGCTTGGTGTGACAGGTTTACTATTGTCGGCCTCAGTAATTATGTTTGTGTTGCCGGAATGAAGATGTGCTGATAAATCAGGCACGATCTTCGAGTCCGGCGAACTCGTGTTTACATTTGTTGGTTTAGGTGATGCGTTTGGAGAAACATCGCTCTCGTCTTTTTTAATATATCAAAAATTATCCATACGTGGTTGGATGAAAAATTAGGAAGTAAAAAGGTACGCCACAACAGAGCCTGTTGCTGTGGTAAGGCTAATAGAAACTGGAGGACGCCCGGTATCCAGAGCTCCATACTAGTAATCAAGCACCCCCTTGACCATGCTAAGCTTTCAGCGTACGTGTCTCACCTTAGCTTTGGGTTTTGGACTTGATCTAGGCTTCGATTCTCACCGAGGACCTAATGGCGTTGGTGACCCTACCGTTATAGCTCCTAAGATCACTGAGTCTATATATTATTATTTAATGTATATAAAAAAAAATAAAAAAAAAAATATTATTTAATGTATTTTTTTCAAAACTCCTTTTTTCGAGATGGTCGACATGATATCTCCAGTTCTACTCGAACGATTTACTTAAAATTTTATCATATATAATATTTTATACTTAATAGTATATCCCTCTATAATAATAAAACTTTAATATATATAAAAAATTCGAAAAGTTCAAAAAACAGGGTTCAAAAACAATTTTGTAAATTTTTTTTCCAAGGACCGCCCCATAGTGACATATTTTCTAATAAAAATTGGAATTTTTTTTTTCGTTCGGAACGCTACAAATTTTTTTTATAACTCCCACTTCCTGCCTATAACTTATCGAATTTTTCTAATTTTTTTTTTTGTGATTTTTTTTGTATTCTTGAATTGTCAATAAACCTTCTGTAAAAATTTGGGCCTCTAGACCAGAATACTCTCTAAATAGCATTGCTCCATGTTTTGTTTTTAATTTCAAAATTATAATGATGATGAAATATTTGTGATGGATGTGATGCTGCGTAATGAAATTATGTTGCCTGGAATGTGGTGTAAAATTAATTTGCGTAATATTCAAAATAAATTTTACTGTATAGTTTAGTTTAGTTTTTACCTTTCAAAATGTTTCTGAATGCTTGTGATTTCACCTTTTTGTTTTAATTTAAAAAAAAAATTATAATTTGTTTGATAATCAATTTATTTCATATTATCGATTATAAACCAAGTGTAAGAGATTCTTTAAATATTACTTACAAGAGTGACAGAAAAGTCATTAAAAACGACAACACAATATTTTTATTCATAGTAAATGTCAGTAATTAATATCAGTATTGCTATATACAAAAAAGTAGCGGTAAAAATTTGGTTGTCAATCATTTGTACAATTTCATAGCTACATAATTTAAAACATATGAGTACATATGCCAACCACTTTTAAACAAATGTCATTCAAGAAGTAAAACCAAATGAAGAGTTCAATATAAAACATCATCATTAAAACAACAACCATATTTTCTATGCACCACAAAAACTTTCTACGTATAGTCAGTTTTTCAACGTTATAACAATTTAACACAAAAAGGTAAATCATAAAACCGCGTAAAACAGTAAAATCTATCTTGTGGTATCCTGCTCAAATTAAAACTTTTATCTTTCTTTAGTGAATTTAATTTTCTTCACACAAAAACGAAAAAACCAAAAAAAAAACACAAAAATAAAGTATTTGGAAATCGGTTTTCCTTTTTTTTTTCTTTTCTTAAATTAGTTTCTTCCTTCGTTGTATTTTCTAAGTTTGATAGCAATTAATTTTCTTTTAAAAATAAATAAATTTTCATATCATCAGAACATTGTTGTTCAGTTTTTTTTCTTTTATTGGTAAGAATTTGGAAAAAAGCAATGAAAAGTAGAAAATTCATAAAGAAAAAAAATTATTTTAAGAATAAACTTTAAACAATGAGAAATGAGGAAATGAAAGGGGTGGAGGGGGAGGAAAACGATTGTGCAAAAGATATGAAAAGTATTTTTTAATTAAATTTCATTAATTTTCTATAATTGTTGTTGAAAATAATTTTTTTTTTGCTGATTTTGTTGTTGTTGTTATGCTGTAAATCGTTTCTTTCGCGTTTATTGTGTTTATTGTTTTTATATCTTAAGGTAAAGTTTTAAGAAAAACAGCAAAAACAATTTATTGAGAGGATGTTATTCTGAAAATTGTTTAATTGGTGATTTCAATAAACAAATAAATTCGTTTGAATTTAAATTAATTAATGATAAGATAGGATGGTTACAGAAATTTTTTCTCCGTTTTTTTTTTGTTTTTAATTAAACGATTTTGATTGTCAGGTGGAAAAATATAATTGTGTTGAAGGTTCAAATGGAATTTTATTTTTAACTCGAATAGAAAATTTAGCTTTTTAATTAAGGTTGAGATCCAACAATTATTTAAAATTGTTGTGTAGGAGGTTATTTGTTTACGTAGCGATGTAAATAAAATTTTATGTAGTGAAATATTCACAAAAAATGTATTCACAGTCAAATGGCCGCGACTGAAATATTATTATTAAATTTTTTAAAGATGAGATTTTGCTAAAAATAACATGTTTACACAACAATTTTTAGATTTTCAGTTAGTTTTCAGTTAGCATTTACATACTTTTTCCTTAATTTTCAAACAAGCACTGTTTTTTCCTTTTAATTTAAAAACAGAAATAATAAAATTATCAAGCGTAAGCGTAACTCGCTCAATAAGGAATTATTTAATATTCCGCTCTCTTTATGTGTGTGTTGAAGGTTTTAGAATTTATTTAAGTAAATAACTTAATATATAATAATCTTTTAATATATCTTGATTCTTAAGGCCATATCAGCTTTAGCTTAAACAGTCATCGTTAATACAAACTTAGAGAAGAAGGGTTCTTTCTAACTTCTGTTGGAGATTTAAATTATTTTTTAATTGACATGTTTTAAAAGTTATCTTAATCGATTAAAGTTATCCACACAAAACATGCTAATAAAGACTCTTGCAGAGCAAAATTGAAGAATAAATTGATGAACGCTTAATAAACTGAGTGTCAGACAGGACAAGCAAAGCCATTAAGTTATTTTTCAATTTTTTTCATTTGAATGCAGATCCATGATAGCACGAGAAATTTGACACTTAATAGTAATAAAAAACTCTTTAAGTCATCTTTCACATTTGCATCTATCGCGTTTCTTCAAGCACTTCATTGAACGGATATGCTTGACCAACTTTGCATACACTGAAGATAAATAATGAATTAAGGATATTAACGATTGGACTGTGGAGTGAGAAAGTAAACAATAATTCATGATAGGATTAAGGAAAAAGTTGCACCAATATTGCACCGTGAACAGAACTTTATTCAAAACAGCTCACAAAATGTCGTTGTAAAAACAGCAATAAAAAGATGTCAATGATATTCAAAAAAGTGTCCATGTCGATCTGATAATCTTGACAAGGCCTTCAAAACGATGTCGGGTGTAATATTTTTGACGAATTTTATATTCTCAGCTTTTGTTCTTAAGCGAATAAAAATGCAGACCTTAGTTCTTACGACTTAGTTCTCTTTTATTCAATTGATGTATTCTAAATGGACCTGCATAACCCAAGAAAAACATCATTAAATGCATGTGTTAATTCTACAGTTGTCTGTTGTATTTGTGGTCTTTGTCTAATATAACTGACGCATTTACCTACTAGATATAATTCTAAACTCGAATGACTAACTATTACTGTTGATTTGAAAGATTTGATAATCTTTTTTGGATAATTTTAAACTTGCCTTGGTAATTAATAATTTTAGAACAAATATCGGAACCAAGACAAATAGTTTTATTTAGAAAATGTTGCAATAGTTTTTGACAACTTTGTCCACCACCTTTGTCAGTTTCTTCTTTGAAGGTGAATCTGTGTTGCTTATTTTCCTTACATGTTCCAAATGACGAGTTTTGAGCTGGACCACAAAGGCAATCAGGATTGCCTTTGTGGTCAGGATTGAATTCACTATAAGTTGTGCTTTTTCTTCTCAATATTTGAGCTATCTCTAAACGCTGAAATCTCTGTTGATTGATAAAATATGTTTTTAATGCTTACAACTAAATGAGAAAAAATCACTGAATTTTGACCAGTGTAACGAAATCTATTTCGTTACAAATCAATTAAATTAAGAGTAGGGTAAATAATAAGATAAATATAACTGCAATTATATTTAATGTAAAAAGTTAGTCTTATCATACGGTCGATAAAGTCAAGTTGAATTATTGTCAAAGTGTCAAATAAATAATTAAATAAAGAATTGGTATTATAATATTCAAAATAGTTATTATAAATATTACAATGGCAACGAGGATGGGATAGTGGTAATAGTCGTGAAAAAAAAACTATAAATTGCTAGTCAAAAAGTGATAAAATATAACTAAATACAGTTTTTGTTATGTAGACTGGAGTATGATGACGTAGTGCGGTAAAGTTCCAGATTCATAAAGTCTCTATTTCCTCATATATCACAATTTAGCATTTCACGCGTTGTTCGTAACAAATTTTCTTTCATACATAATCTATAGTCATCCGTTAATATAGTTTCCGCTATACCTATTTATCCTTCTCATAAAAATAATATTTTTTTGTACAATCCGCTAATGTTGGTTCACACTACGATTTTTGAAGCCATTTCAAAAATTTCGCACGGTTATAAAAGCAGAAGTAACCCACCTCGAGGAAGGTCACCAAGCCGACAGCAAACGAGAAGTTTCCATCAACAAAATTACAGGAGTCCTTCAAATCAACGATATTATCGAAATAATTACAACAATAACTATTGAAATTACAACAATAAGTTAGTCAATCGTTGTCGAAAATGTGGTATGAGCGGGAGACATCAGGAAGAAAATTGTCCGCCAATAAATAAGACCTGTTTTAGATGTGAACAAGTTGGACACTGTTCCAGCCGTTTGTTAGAATGAACGGGAAAACAGAGAACTAAAGGTCATACAAAGCGTTTCATCTACAAATCAACCACTTTTAATGAATTTTTTGGTGGAAGAAAAAATGTTAAAATTCGAAGTGGATGCAGGCGCAGCAGTAACTGTTATTTCCAAAGATGAGTACGATATTAAATTTAACTATATTAAGATTGTAGATACTGTAAATATTTTTCATATGTTTCAGGTGATGTTATTCACATAGTGGGAAAAATTTCAGTGCGAGTAAAGAGCTGCCATATGGAAGATACAAAAAATTTACAGCTATTGGTTATCGATACAAAGATGTCATTAAACCCACTTCTTGATCGCGATTGGTTGGATGTTTTGTTGCCAAATTGGAAAAAAAATTTTTTGACTAGATCTATCAAGAGCGTAGGTAATAGTTTTAATATGTCTGAAAAGCAGATTTGTATTCAAGATATTAAATTAAAGTTTCCAAAAATTGTGAATACTAGCTTAGGTTGTCCAATAGAAGGATGTGTGGCTGATATTGTGTTGTCGGAAGAGGCTATACCTATATTCCATGCCCCTTATTCGGTAGCTTATCGTCTTAAAAATAAAGTTGATAAGAAAATTGGTCGTCTTTTAAGCGAAAATATTTTAGTGCCTGTACGATAAAGTAAATATGCAAGTCCAATTGTAGTGGTACCAAAAAAAGATGACAAAGTGCGGTTATGTATCGATAGTAAAGCAACTATAAATCGATTTGTTATGACCAAACACTATGTTTTAAAAGTGGAAAACATATTTGCAAGTTTGACGGGGTCAAAAAATTTTTGTATTCTTGATTTAACTGGTGCTTATCAGCAATTACGTTTAAGTCCAAAGTCTCAAGAATATATGACCGTAAATACCCATAAGGGATTATATCGATATACTCGTTTGCCTGTCGGAGTATCATCAGCACCATCAATTTTTCAGTGTATTATAGATCAAATTTTGAATCATATGGATGGTGTTAAATGCTACTTGGATGATATTTTGATAGGAGCGGCTACGGTGGAAGAATGCAAAGTGAGACTGTTTGAAATCCTAACTAGACTCGAAAATCATAATGTTAAGATAAATCTATCCAAATTCAAAATTCTTGAATCTTCCGTTAAGTATTAAGGTCATATCATATCAGGAGACGGGGTTCGACCTGATGGAACTAAGGTCGAAGCAATACAGAATGCTCCAGAACCCAAAAACGTTAAACAGCTTCAATCATTTTTAGGCTTGTTAAACTACTACGGTAGATTTATACCTAATTTGTCGTCAGAACTTCACTTCTCTATAAACTTCTTAGAGATGATGTCACATTTACGTGGTCTGAGCAATGCGAAAATGTTTTTCAAAATTGCAAAAAACTTATTTTGAGCAACAACATCTAAGAACTCTATGATCCAAGCAAACCGATAGTTCTAACCTCCGATGCGAGCCCATATGGGGTAGGTTGTGTAATGTCACATGTAATCAATAGAGTCAAAAAACCAGTGATGTTCACATCAAGCACACTGTCTCCGGCAGAACAAAACTACTCACAGTTACATAGAGAATCACTTGCAATAATATTTGGAGTGAAAAGATTTGAAAAGTATCTTTTAGGTAAAGAATTTTTGATTTCTACTGATTACCAGAGTATACAAGAAATGTTCAACCCAAAGAAAGCAACACCAACTGTGTCTATTGCGAGATTACAGCGTTGGTCGGTATACTTGTCTATGTTTAAATATAAAATAAAATGTTGTCCTGCAAAAATAGTAGCAAATGCGGATGCGCTCTCTCTTAAAATTGCAGTTACTTGGCCGCACAGATTTTGTGATGGTAAGGTTTTAATAAATTGAGGTTGAAACGACAATTACTCTGCCCTTTATATGACCGAACTCCAACGTATCTAATCCTTTGCTAAGAAATTCAAAGAATCTTTTCAACGTGGGAAAATCTGTATCAGTTGTCGTTTAGCGCACGATGTTTTAGACTCAACACTAAATTTATTTTTCAAAATGTTGAATCTTTAAGAATTAAGTTTCTCTGTTCTAAGTAGAAGAATTTTCAGCCCACGAACGACCTCATCAGATGTGTTTTAGAGCTTTGTTATTGATGTTAAACTATTTGTACTAATATTGGGCTACACTTGAAAAGATCCTTGAAAAGACATTACTGTTTTAAAACCACACAAAAAATTTCAATGGACAGAGGAAGGAGATTTTGTTTTCTTGGTTTTGAAGAAAGCGTTACCATCAGCTATTTTACTAGCCAACTCTCATCAGCTCCTTTACTAGCCAATAGGATGCTGATCCTATTCCGATAAGACCACTTCAGAAATCAGATAAGACATGGTTTTTACTAAATCATTGCAACGATACAACCTGGTCATGAACGACGAACTTTGGAATAAAAGGTATCGTCTATTGGAAAAATATCGTCATTGGCCAAACAATTTTCTCTGAGATACATATGAGCACAAACTTTATGAGCATAAACTATATGAGCACAAACTATAAAGTTTTCGCAGATGATACTAGTATTCTTGCTTGAAGTCAACGTTGGTTATTACTGTCAGAACAACAGTTTTAAAAATATTTTCAAGGAACATCGTTAAGTTTAAACATTGATTTGTGGTTGTATTTTTGAAGAAAGTACGCTACTGAAAATCATACGTTATTCATAAGCTTGAAATGCTCAAGAATAAAATTTAAATAATTTGAATTATTTTACTCAACGATAAATAACGCCATAATCAAAAATAGTTTCACCCATCTAGACCTTTATTTCTGCAAAAACAAATAATCTAACGAAAACGACATATAAAGAAAATTATATGTGAACACCCTATGGCATCATTACAAATAGTTGATGACATTTTGCAAAACAAGAGATAATTCATTCCAAGTTTGTTTTTAAAAAAGAAAACATTAAAAGAATAAAAAAATTTTAAATTGTAAACTAAAACTTGTATTTTTAAACAAAAAAAGGTAAACATGTTTTTTTCCTGGATCTGTAGAGCTTTTCACTGTGAAAAAACTTGTGCTATTCTATAAAAATAAAAACTATTGAGAAGGCCATTTTTTTACCTTTATAATACAAGTAAATAAATAAAATCAAAAAAAAAAATTGTTTTTCAGAATAAAATCATATAGTGTATTCAAATTGATTGAATTATTTAAATTGAAAGAATAAAGTGGATAAAATGCTTCTTCAAACCACTAATAAATTGTAAATTAAATACACAAAATTGTGTAGCACTGTTGGTTGAGGTTGATTTTCTTTGATGCCTATGGGAACTTTCTGAAATTATATTAGTATATTACTGAGATTGTGGTGCTATGAAAATATTATTACATTACCGAGATCATAGTCCCATGAAGATTGCTGATGCTATATTATTGTATTACTGGAATTAGGTTACTATAAAATATTGCTGAGATTATATTGCGGATATTTGATTGCTATTGGGAAGACTAATATTGTATGGTTGATAGTACAGTTTTTGGAGAGGCTGGATAGAAACGTCAAAGTTGAGGACAACAATCAACAAATTTTATTATAAGATAAGTGTCATTTTTTTTTGGTTTTTATATTACTGTTATTAAATTTTCTTTTAGTTATCAATTAGTGAAATGAAAGGCTAAATTTCGTATTAGGTAAGAGATTTACCAAGGTCAAGTCTCGTCTGGGAAGTAAAAAGTATCCCGCAATTCCATTTTGAACCTTTTTCTTTTTTTTTAAATAATATTTTGCGTGTGAAATAAAGTCCAATTCGTAATAAGCTATAATGATGATATATCTATAGTTCTTGTAGCTAAAAATATTATAAACTTTAATGCTAACTGCAACAAAAATTAAATATGTATTAGACTTTGGCTGAACAATGCAGAATAAAATTAAAACTTTTACTTAAAGAAAGCTCTACTTGTAAACTTGCACTTTGTTCGCAAATACGCATTCTACTATCAAAGTTTTTTTGACCTTGTTAACCATTTTGCATAATTGTCTGGAATTTTAGCTTAATAGTTTTAGCCAATTCACATCACGGATAAATTTGCGTCACCGTTTAAAACGGCAAAAAAGACGAGAAACTGCTGTTAATGTCCAAAGAATTATTTGCTGTATATAAAACAATATAAACCAAAAGGCATGGTAAAATTGATTTCATTCTGACACAAATGGGATTAGGTTGTGGGTGACAGTTATGCATGCAAATAATTGTTTAGAAAAATATTCGTTTTTCTTCAATCGACCTACAAATATGATGAAAATGTTTGTAATTTTTTATTCTAGTAGCTTATAATTACTGAGACTTATAATTAGGTAATGATAGGAAAAAATCTTTCAACCAAATCTGAGTTCTGCGAAGACAAAAGTAAATTGAAACCACTTTTGAGGACTGAGCTCTCTGCTTTCACTTAATTGCGCCTGAGTAAAGCAAGCCGACATGTAAAAAAAAGTTATATTCAAGGTCCGGGGAAATTACAACATGGTACTTTACTAATAAAATCCACTTTTCAAACTAGTCTTAATGGATATTCTAAAATTATTGGCCATTAAAATTCACAATATCAGAATTAATTTTTTGATTTTTTATTGGTTACTGTTGCAGCTTAAGACCACGATAGGATTTCTTAAATGTCTTACAAAGATCAAACAGAACATCCAAAAAATTAACGTACCATAAAAAACATAAACAATTTATTTTATTTATTGATAACCCATAAATTTGTTTATTCCAATTTATTTATAGCATTAATATAAAATAAAATAAAAATCCACCATGTTAGCAGCAGCAAGAAGATATAAATAAATAAATAAATTTATATGAAACGACCACTTAAAATAATATTAGAATAACCTCAATTTTTTTTTTAAGAAAATTTGCAAATCGGAGAGAAACAGCATTATCTTATCTTCCTCTAAGATAAGCTTTTCTTTTTTTTGCAGAATTTTTTACTACCTTTGTTATGTTGTTTTTTTATTATTATTTTTATCTATCAAAAGGGATATATGAATATGGATATGAGTTTTAAGGGTTTATATAGTCGTATATTATCAGAAAATAAATCTCAAGTATCGTTTAACTGAAAACAAATTTTCGTTTAGTGCTGCATGAATTTTTCCGTTTTTCTTATTTTATGTTTTTTTTTGGAGTTGTTATTTATTTTTTCTACACAAATTTTGAAATAAATGTCAAAGAAGATTTATGGATTTAAATATATTTATATTGGTTAAAGAGTTGAGCAAAAACTACACCAAGCTCTTTAACCTGAGTTCAAGGTTTTTTGGTAATCAGACTGGACGACTTTGATAAGACTGCGGATAAAACATCGGATTTAAACATGTAAATAACTAGTTCATAGTTCAAAGGCCATTGTGCTAGCCGCTAGGCTACTGAATACACAATTTCGGGTGATTAATGAACAAAGCAAACAAAATCTAAAGATTGGGCCATATCCCGAACCCCTGCTGGTAGTAGTTTGGGTGTAAGAAGTGGTCAGTTGGGGAACAGCTAGATTCTGGCACCCAACACGATGCCAAAGCTGAATAATGTTTACGGCCTTCCAAAAAAAAGCACAACCCTTGGAATCTATCAGTAAAAAGCTAACAAAATATAATTCCAAATTATTAAAAGACCTTAGAGATTTAAAAAAGAAAAAGAAAATTGCTTTTTGTTGGTTCAATTATGGAAAAATTTATGTCAAAGTTAATCCAAATGATCCACAGCTAATTGTTATTAAAACAGCTGATGATATAAAAAATCTCAATTTGTAAAAAATATTTTTCTCTCTTTTCTCAGTTCTTAAAATCATTTTGAGCAAGTTGGAATTATATTTTGTTAGATTTTTACTGATAGATTCAAAGGGTTGTGCCTTTTTTTTGGAAGGCCGTAAACATTATTCAGTTTCGGCATCGTGTTGGGTGCCAGAATCTAGCTGTTCCCCAACTAACCACTTCTTACATTTAACACCGTCCTTAACATAAATAATTATTCCGCCTCCATCTCTGTTATCGCGATTTGAATGATATCTTATATACCCGTTTAAATTATAATTACATACCTCCGCGGTATTAATAAAAGTCTCCACCAGAACAATAATGTCAACTTTGCAATTCAAAGTCCACAAAAGCTCTTCTATCTTTTCTAATTTGTTTTTTAATCGATTGATATTTATATATAGCAGATAAAATTCCGAATTACCTTTCATAAGTATTGTATTGTAGAAATGATTTGAATTGAGAAAGTGCTCATGAGCATTATTTGTAATTCCATAATTGTTTATAGTATTGTTAAAATTGTTGTGATTATAATTAGTAATTAGATTAATGTTGTTGTCGTTGTTGCCTACGATATCTTTTATAACTATCATGATATCTATGATACTATAGCTTTTGAAGAAAATGAATTCTAATACTTAAGCTTAAGAAACCTAGTTTATTTTTGATAGCCATTTATAGACCACCTCATACAAATATTACAAATTTTCTGTCGAGACTTGATTTGATTTTGCAGAATTATAAAAACTCAGGCCTTATTGGAGATATAAATATCAACATACTGAATGAAAATGACTCACAAGTTATAAACTACAAAAACGTATTAACTATGAATTCATATTATATTGCTAATAAAATTGATATAGCTTTTACAACAAGAATATCAAACCGAGTGCGTACAATATTAGACCACATAGTAACATCATCTAAACACAAATTTCACATTTTGTATCACGACACATATTTGAGTGACTATCGCTATTTACTAACAAAAATAGCTCTTCCACCGAATTCCACTGCTCCTCAAATTAAAACGTTTAGAAAAATAAATTACGAAAAAATTACTGGATTTCTAAAATCTTTCTCATATGAAACATCTTCTTTCGAAGAATTTTACAAAAAAGTTATAACAGAAATAAATATTAATACCAAAACTAATAATTATCAAGTAAAAGTTAACACTGATAAAAACAAACCTTGGTTCACAAAAGATCTAATACCAAAAATAAAAAACCGTGATAAATTTTATAAGCTCCATAAGAATTACCCCTGTAACAATTACTTTAAAAATCGATTTCACGATCTCAAACGAGAGATTCAAAATACTATATTTAAAAAGAAGAAACTATATTACACTGACAAGTTTTCTCGTTGTTTAAGTGATTCTAAGAAAACTTGGGCACTAATCAGAGAAATATTAACAAATAAAACGACGAAAATTGAAAATAATGATATAGAACTTAAGATTGATGGCAATTTAGTTAAAGATAAACAAATTTTAGCTACCCATCTGAATCAGTTCTTTAACTCAATTGGAGAAAATATTAGTAATGACATAACAAATTCTTCATATCAGAAAAACATGCTAAATTATTCAATAAATTCTTTTATGACTTCCTTCACGGAGATCTCGGTTGAGGAGTTTGAAAGAATCATAAATGAGACCAATATTAATGCCTCTTCTGGTTGGGATATAATTCCGCTAAAACTTCTGAAAGAAAATGTTGGCATGAAAGAACTTTTATTACAACACTTTAACAAATGTCTTCGTGAAAATATATTTCCAAAGGAATTCAAAATTGCAAAAATTATTCCGCTCTATAAATCGGGTGATAAATTATTAGCCACCAACTATAGACCAATATCTATATTACCGGCCTTTTCTAAAATTATAGAACGAGAAATCTACACTCAACTTGTTGAACATCTGGAAATAAATCAATTAATACATGAACATCAGTATGGGTTCATAAAAAAGAGTAGCACAACTTCTGCCTGCTTAAATTTAATTGAAAATCTTTTTCAACAACTCGAAAGAAAGAAGAAAACATCAGCTCTGTTTTTAGATTTAAAAAAAGCTTTTGATTGCGTTAAAATTAAGATTATCTTAATGAAATTAAAAAGAATGGGAATCATAGATAAAGCGATAGTACTTTTGGAAGAATATTTGAGAGATCGAAAACACTTTACAATAGTAGGAGACACTGTTTCTGAAAATTTAGATATGAAATGTGGGGTTCCGCAGGGTTCAATCCTCGGTCCACTACTTTTCTTAATATATATTGTAATAGCTGGGGATAGCGGGAGCTATTACTTTGAAACTTATAAGAAAAGGTGCCGGTAGAGGGTTGAAGACCCTAGTCATCTTTGGAACTGCCCGGCCCTCGCTAACTCAATTCACACACACACACTCACTATTAGTAGTTTTTTACGACATGATCTTAATGTTATTATTCATTTTATAGATTTAGTTTTATATATTGAGAAAAATTTTGACTATAAGAAGTACTAAACATTATTACTTACTCTTAGCCTAATGCAGCTGTTGGTCCTATCGGCGTTGTCTACTCACTATTTACTATCCCACCACCTTCCAAATGTATCCCATACGTTAAAAGAAATATTTGCGTTTCTATTTTTATTTTTATTTATAACCCCAAATTATAACTAGGTTATTACAATCATTCTCTAATCAGTCCAAAGTAATTAACTATCTAAATGTTCCCTTAAACTATTGAACTTAGTACCAGATTTTCTCATTTCGATTATAATAAAATATTTATTTTCTCCTTTAAACACCTTAATTAATTCGGTTCCTTTTACAGTACTTATAGTTTTGTGTAATTAAGTATCTAAATATTCACTTAAACTATTGAATTTAGTATCTGATTTTCTAAATATTCACGTAAATTATTGAACTTAGTATCAGATTTTCTGATTTCGATTATAATAAAATATTTATTTTTCTTTTAAACACCTTAATTAATTTGGTTCCTTTTACAGTACTTATAGTTTTGTGTAATTAAGTATCTAAATATTCACTTAAACTATTGAATTTAGTATCTGATTTTCTAAATATTCACTTAAATTATTGAACTTAGTATCAGATTTTCTGATTATTCACTTAAACTATTGAACTTAGTATCATACCTTCTGATTATTCACTTAAACTATTGAACTTAGTATCCGATTTTCTGATTTCGATTCATTATAATAAAATATTTATTCTTTTTAACAATTTTTCTTAACCCATAAAAATAACTTGACCACTTTCGTTCGTAGTCTACTACCGTCTATCTTCTCTGATTTTTTCGATTTTCTCAGTTTTGAGGAAAAAATAAAAAAATTGCAATACTTGCAATTTTTGATGGGAAAAAAAATTTATATAAATTTTATAATTTTCTATAGAAATAGAAAACCATTTCCGTCACTTGCAGACTGGAATAGGAACAACGAAGGTTATTTTATTCAAATATCACCGTTGAGGTAATTGTCCATGAAAACTTCATATATCATGAGAAAATTTTTGAAATAATAAAAGAAATAAGACCACGAAGGTGTTGGACTGGATTTAAGAAATGCAAGTGACAATGATGTGAGAAAGGTTGTTACCATAGGGTAACACGGAATAGGGATAAAGGGGATTTTTATTTCCTAACAACACAGAACAAATAGCTACAGCATACAGCTGCTTTGATCTGAAAGAGGAAATCCCATTAAGTGGAACGTACTAGAAGAAAAGATATTTAAATCAGATTTAGAGAGAGAAATAAGCTACAATTCTATATCATTGGTAGATAGTTATGCAGTGGGTCCATCAAATCAATTGCGGGCCGTAGCCCGTTCCACCTCACCATTAAACTTACTTACTAATAAGACTTTAAAAACTCGGATGACAGAGGTTATCACCACGGTAGCAAGAGTAAAGGTGGCGAAGGAGAAACTTAAGGATTTAATAAATTCAGGCGCGGTCAGCAAATCTTTAGTCATTTGTCCGAAGGTGGAGTCTAGCACCTGTGGCGTGGGAACCCTAACTACCCCTACGAATTGGTAATGGATGGTGATATTGACCGTTTGGTTCGTTCTCTTTATATACAAACTGCACGACCGTTCAGTGTTGTCGTGTTCCAGAATATACGGGTTAGGATTACAGCTCACATAATGGGTCTGGAACGAACAGTCTGAAGTGAAAGGCAATATTCCGGGGGTTTTAATGTTGTACGCTTGAAGCACCACATACGGTTTCATATTACAACCTATACACCCATAGGATGTAATCTGGCGTATTAGACAATGAGCAGGCTCAACATATAGGTTCATGAGGTCGATGTCTCCGAACATAATGTTTGCCACAGCCATTATAGTCCGTCTTACCCACAGTTTGGAATCGTCAACAGTAACCACTTTCTTTTCTTTCCAGGTCTTTAAATTATCTTTTCTAAATCGCGCGAGCCCGGGTTGAGGTATAATACATCCTGCTCTACAGGACCTAGCTGAACAATGGACGTTCAGGGCTTCGAACGCTCGAGACTTATTATCTAATGATATTTGATAATCACCAACTTTCCCGAAAGTTAACGTATTTAGGTCATTTGCATCTACGGCATATACAACGGAACGGTCTCTAATCACGAATTGTGAGGTGTAATAACTCTCATGTATGAGTGAAGTCACTAACATGGGCAGTTTATCGTTACCAACATCTGATGTGTCTGACAGATCAAAATCTACCTTGTTGGAGTTTAGTTTCACCGTCCTGATGATACCTTTGTACTCAACGGATATTTCGATTTCCCATATGGAGCTATCCCGTTGGTAGACCGTTGCGTAGTCTTCCGTTTCCTTTAACGACCAGGCGTACCAAGTACAAGAAGTTTGGTAAAAGCATAACGTATCGCACCCTAGGGTATTTGTGTTACAACCTTGACCCACGATCGTACTGTTATTGAACTCAGTGTCTCTCCATTTCTTTTCATATAATTGACATGCCCCGTTCCAGCAGCTTCCCGCTCCTTTACACTCGGAATGAGTCCTAAGCATTTGTATTTCGTAATTGGAGGTCAAATACAGCGGATCATATCTGTCTAATATATGTGAATTGGATATGCTCAACCTAAACACGTCCTTTGTACGATCCTGAAAACAGATGCTCTCTCCAAACTTTAGACTAAACGCATACATATTACTAGCATGGCACTTTTCTTTTGAACATATTCTTCCCGTTGACTCCAAAAATAGGGTTTGGTCACAGCTATTTATACATGTAATTAAAAGACAAATGGTCAGTAGCACATGGACTGGACGTAATGGAGCACCAGTATTTGTGCGTGAGCGGGGTGGTAAAGGAGGAGGCGTTGCTCTTACAGGCGGGGAATGTTCTAAACGAATGGCGGATCGTCTTCGATTAACCTTTTCTCTGACTCTGGGTGGCAGTTCGGGGTTTAGAGAGTTGAATCTCGGAACGAGTCTGAAGGATGATAACGCATTTAGGCGGTTGGTTCTCTTTAGTCTCTTATTATCTAGTCTTTGAATTTGTCTTTTAAAAATCCGATATTCTAGGGACTCAAACGACTTGTCGCATAACTTCCTGAAAATCAAACTCAACGCTACCACGAGTAGAATACTGGTGATTATTCCTACGATAATATGTACACTACGTTGAGTACAACCCGGGATGATTTCATTAATGGAGCAATATATCCCACATGCTTGGCACTTCACCGTTGACACTATGTGACCTTGTTCCTTGCTACAATTGTATGTTAATAAGCCATATACTAACAGATGTTTGGTTTCATTAGCCCTTATAGATGTATTGTCAATGAGTACCTCGCACTCGGCGTCTATTAGTTTCCATATTTTGCCTTCTGTTGTATGTATGACCTTGCCTTCAAGGAGGACCAATACGCTTAGACCTAGGATGAAGGTCAGAATTTTACTCTTCTGCATGATGGTAAATTAATTATTGTGACGTTGTAACAGCAATTCTGTAATGACCTGTAATAACACGAAAGATCCAGTTAGATCAGATCTAATAAGGGGGAATTTTATTAGGCATGGAATAAAAACTGAAGCCTAACATGTGTTATTTCCGCACATCCTTGGTGTGATAAATTCCCACCCGTTTGGACGCTATGTCTTCGAGCTCTAGAGATGAATTTCCGACCAATTGGAGTACTTTGGCCTCTACAAATTTCGGTGCTAATTTAGCTGAGACATTTCTGCCTGCATCACTCAGAATGAAGTTTCGTCGAAAAACCGTTTCACCCGGTTGGAACAAATTTTTACGGGCCCGCAGGTTGTATCGCGCAGCACTGGTAACAAAAGCTTTTGCTATTAGATCTTTTAATCGCGCTCGAACGTTAGACAGAGTGTCAGCGCGATCTAAACAGTCACTGGACTCCTCCAGGCAATACAACTTCCTTAGTAGAGTGTAGTATGAACTATGCGTGATCATGGGGAGACCAAACAAAGCGTAGTAAGGAGAACAGCCGATGGTAGAGTGATATGAGCTGCGCAATGCACAAGAAATTTCACTCAAGTTTTTATCCCATTTGGTGTGATCTTCCTTTAAGAAGGCTCTGATTCCGGCGAGCACACTCCTGTTCACTCTCTCGGAAGCATTTGCCTGGGGTGAATATAAAGAAGAACGAGTGTGTTTTATACCATACTTCGCTAGGAATTGTTGGAATAACTTGGATTTAAATTGCGTTCCGTTATCCGAAACCACAATCTCTGGACAACCAAACACATGAAATACTTGACTTTCCAGAAGATTGCAGATTGGAGTAGAAGTGAAACTGCGAAGGGGGAACAGGAACACGAATTTGGAAATATGGTCTAGTACCACCAACAGCCCAATATTAGAGTTTTTTGTCCTGGGGTACGGGCCTAATAAGTCAATATATAATCGTTGCATTACCCTCTCGGTTCTTAGAGGAGCTATCATTGGTGCACGCAAAATTTGGTTGGGAGCTTTAACTACTTTACATATCTTGCATTGGGATACAAACGAGTGTACTTGGAACAACATTCTCGGCCAGAAATAAAAACGACGTAGCTTATGTAAGGTTTTAGCTACTCCACCATGGGCTGCCGTTGGTGCTGCGTGTGCTATTTCAATCAAGTTGTGGGTTAGTTCTTCGGGAACCCATAGCTTCCACGGCTCACCTTCTAGACACGAAGTGAATCCAACTTTCTTATAAACCCTACCCTTTTCCACTCGTAAATCTGGTAGTACTTCTTTCCCATCCTCGACGATTTTAATTAACTCTAGATATTTGGTAGACTGAAATGCTGGTGAATCTAAATCAATTGCTTGGGAAAAGTTATCGGTCACGGTATCAATCAAGTCTACGGAGTTTATTCTTGACAATGCATCCGGAACTATATTTAAACTGCCTTTTCGGTACTCAATGTCAAAAGTGTACCCTTGAAGTTTCAAACTCCAGCGCGCCAGTCGTCCTGATAAGTCCTTCTGACTCATCAACCACTTTAAACCAGAATGGTCGGTTACTACTTTAAATGGGTGCCCTTCAACGAACGCTCGAAATTTTTTTATTCCTAGAACTACTGCCAGACATTCCTTTTCGCTAGTGGAATAGTTCCTTTGGGCTGGGTTTAATTTCTTAGACATGTATGCAATCGGATGTTCACTGCCATCTTTTCCTAATTGAGTCAACACGCAGCCTATTCCATCGTTACTTGCATCACACTGTAATATGAATGGTTCTGAAAAGTTTGGGTTGGCCAGCACTGGCGCTGAAGTCAAAGCTTTCATGATATTGACAAAAGCTGCATCGGCTTCAACAGTCCATTTAAATTTACCATGGGATTTCTTTAATAACTCAGTAATAGGTGTCACAATCGAAGAGTAGTCGGAAATAAACCGTCGATAATATCCTGACATCCCTAAAAATCGACGAACCTGGCGCACTGACGAAGGAACTGGGAACTCTGATATTGCTGCAACTTTCTCCTGGTCGATGTTAATCCCTGCTCTACTAATGACATACCCAAGATATTTGATCTCGGATTGCAGAAATTTGCTCTTTTCAATGTTTATTGTGAGATTAGCTTTCTTTAAACAGCCTGCCAGTTCAGTTAATATATGCAGATGTGACTCAAACGTATCTGTCACAATTAAAAGATCGTCTAGGTATACGAAGACCTGAGTCTTCAACCTTGATGGTATTACTCGATCCATCAGTTTAGACATCGTCTGTGGTGAGTTGCACAAACCAAAAGGCATACGAACAAAGTGATAAAGAGGACGGCCTGGGACTGTGAACGCTGTTTTTTCTTTTGAACCCTCATCCAGGGGAATCTGCCAAAAGGCGTCCTTTAAGTCTAAACTAGAGATGTAATTAGCTTGCGGGAGTCGGCTTAGTATTCCTTCGATCTGTGGTAAGGGGTATGCATTTTTTTTCGTTACACTGTTCACCTTACGCGAATCTAAGCATAGACGAAGCTTCCCTGGCTTTCGAACTAAGACCACTGGCGAGCTCCAGTCACTATCAGATTCCTCAATGATACCCTGAGCTAACATGCGGTCCAGCTCCTCCCCAACTAACTTCTCTACTGCAGGAGATATTGGATAGTGGCGTTGTTTGATAGGGGTTGCATCGCCAACATCAATGACATGAGTCAATACATGCGTCCTTCCCAATCCCATTTTCGCAAAAGACGGAATCAGCTGAATGACATCTTGCAGTTTCCCTTCCTCGTCAGCTGTCAACGTACATATTACCGAGGTTTCGGTTTTTTTCGGGATCTGATTTGTTAACGGTGGAAACAGGTTGAACAACCGAAAGAAGTCAATACCTAGATAGAGGTTTTGTGTAAGAGATGGTATAATTACGAGATCTAGAGACTTTGTCCGACCTTGGAACCTTATCTCAGTGTTCAGATGTCCTACCACTTTCTGGCTAGCGCCATCCGCTGTTCTAACTTTTACCGATGAACGTGTAAATAGTGTTGGGGTACGGAGAAGCTCTAGTGCGAAAGTGCCTCCCACCACACTAAGTGACGCTCCGCTATCTAGTAATCCGACTCTTGTGCTGCCTAAAAGTTGAACCTCAGCGTAAGCGCGGAGATCATCTTTCACTGATGTGATTGAGGATATAATCGATGACCGAAAGGATCGTCGTTTCTTCCAGAAATTTCTAATACGCAATGCTGAACGAGTATACTTACGAGATGTTGTAAGTGCATTAATTCCAAGACTGGTTCTTAGTGCCATATATTCTTTGAGTCTCTGCTCAAGTGATTTAAATGAGTGATGAGGTATAGACGATTTAGTACAAGCTGATGAATCTCGCTTCAAAATAGTTTTACTTCCCAACTCCTCTGGGCAACGCATTCTTAAAGGTGGAGTTGAGTGAAGTGAGGTGTTTGACTTTAAAATTGGGTTGGCTTTTGGGAGCGTGACTGGGTGTTCTGCACGCTCCCGGTCTTGTTTAAATAGCATCTAGTGCAATTTGATTTGTAAACCCCCTCGTTGCCACAACTCCAACAGAAAAGTCGAGGTGGTTGTAGACAATCCTGAAACCGGTGTCCTTCTAGCTTGCAGTTCCAGCAAATTAAAGTTCTGTTTGGCTCACGATGACCGTTGGAATTATGAATAGCTGAGACATCGGAAATTACGGGGTCATCAGAAATCTGCGGTAGGTTGTTGGATTCAGGAATAGTAGCAGGTAATGAAGAAAGCGTATCCTCAGTCGCAGGATAATGATATGATGTAGATGGAGCAATTTCGGATACCGTCTGTGTAGGGCGATGAGGAAAGTTACGAGGTGGCAGCGGTAGACTAGCTAGAAGTTTTTCCCGTTTACGGCAGAGGTCGCGAAGATGTTCAACTGTAAATACCTCAACGTAGCACAATTCCCTTCGTATTTCACTGCGAAGATTGTTCAACAGTATATTCAATAATTCTCTATCAGCTATTGGAACACTGAGCCGATCACTTTGTCTCAAAATGTCATTAAACATAGAGTCAAAGTTCTCATTTTGACGTTGTTTACGGGATCGCATTCTCTCTTTTATTTCTTCATCGGTGCTACGATCACCATACTCAGTACGTAGAGCCATACACAGTTCGGGCCAATTAAAACGTGGAGTACGGTGATGAAATCTCCAATACCATTCTGAAGCTCTTTCTGTGAATAATAAGTGAGCATGAGCCACAACCGCATCATAACTACCTGGGAAAGCGATGTTATTTAAAGTGCTCACTCGATATATAAATTCTCCCACCTCCATTTCCGTTGGTCTTCCACTGAAAGAGACATTCCAGCTACGAATGATGGTGGAGTGTTTCTCGTTTAAGGAATGATGACGATAAGCTGCAGGATTTGCTACGTAGGATGGATTTATATTACCTAGGTTCCTGGAATTTTGAAGAGGTCCATGGTTTCCCCTAGGTGCATGCATAGACAATGTGGAGGGATTTTGCGGGTGACTAGCTGTTTTCACCCCCTCCGAAAAGAGTAACTGATTCGCAAATTTTTCGTCAAAGGCTCTCTGCATCTGTTCTACACTTTTTCGAATGCTTTCTTCCATGGCCTGTTGGATCACGGAAAAATCGATCATCGTTGCTGACTTATCTGCTGGCTGGTCTTGTCTTCCATGATTATCTTTTGGCGAACTAGCGACAATTTCTGATGCTTTTATACCTGCACGTTCAGCTTGTCGCCTTTTTTCTTCAGCCCTAGTATTCGGTCGAGCCCACGTCTTAGGTATAGCACCGAGAGACTCTGGTTGCCGATTGACCACAGGTGTTTGTGGCTGTGCCTTATTCTTTCTTGTTTGTGAAATCGGGGAAAAGGGACGTCGATCCTCCGGCAAGAGATGTACATCAGACTGTTGACAGCTTCTTTTACAAATGGGGCAATGTGGCTCCTCTTCTAGCCACTTTGCAATGCAACTGTCATGGAAAACATGGGTGCAGGGTGCTTCTACCAACAACTTGTCTGAATTCAGTTTTTCAGTGCAGAGGAAACATTTATTGTTGTAAATATTTTCATAAATATTCATTTCTGATTCTCTCGGTATTTTGCAATGTCACTTTTGAAGTATTGAGATGCGTAAGATTTAAACTGAATTCCCAAGAGAAAAGTATTATCCCTTATCTGATTCAATTTTAGGTTAATTAAACTTAATATAAACCAAAAAAAAATTAACACTTGATCATCAAAAGGGTTAAATGCAGGCAGGTATAATTGCTTAATCACTATCTCTCTATCTACCAATCTACTATCCGTAAAGGAAATTACGTGGTTCCCTTTCAAGGGAATAGCAAATTCGTACTGTATGTACACAGGGAATTCGAAAAACTGTATACTAATCTGCGAGTCAGTAGTGAGCAACAAAATGTTCTCGGTTGTATGTAATTGTTAACAATCTAACGATTCAGATCTTCTTTATAGGCCTTCAATTAATTATTAAATTACAAGCAAAAATTATTTATGGGCCATTTAATTATTTATTAAAATTATTTGCCAAAAATATTTCTTGGTAGTTTATCTATTTATTAAAATAAGACGCAAAAGTTTATTTATTAAAATTATAAGCAAAATGTATTTATATGCAAATTAATTATTTATTCAAATTATAAGCTAAAATTATTTATAGGCAATTTATTTGTTTATTAAAATTTTACGCAAAACTTATTTTTAGGCCCATTAATTATATTTATTAAAATTTTAATCAAAAATTATTTATAGGCAATTTAATTATTTATTCAAATTATTTGCCAACATTATTTCTAGTCAGTTTGTTTGTTAAAATTATACGCATAATTATTTAATTATTCATTAAAATTATAAGCAAACTGTTGATTTAAAATTCCTCAATGTTTAGTTATTTATTTATTTAAACTGTAAGTAAACTGCATAATTATTATTACTATTTATTTATTTTATTTATTTATAAAATATACGTGTGAGTGTTGTGTGTGTGTCCGAGTCATGCGCTAGGCAGTACTCTTCCAAAAATGATGCTAAAATAAATTTAGAAAAAACTAAGAACAAAAATTTAAACTATCAAAAGTATACTACTCTACGGTTGGGAAGTTAGTAGGTGTTCAGGTTTTATGACGAATCCGGAAAAATCACAACAACTAGCCAGAGCAAGTTGGTAGATGACCAGCTTGCACTCTGTATTTTCTAAGCTGATGTAACTTCAGCTTTTCCATCACAACCTGGAACCTGTATTGAGAGCTAAGAGAGGAAATGATCGTTTGTAAGAGTTAACCAGTCTCAGAGCCACAAGAACTCACTAGACCATCAAAGATGCAAATTTAACCTTTGCCCTCTTATGATCAGTCAGTACCCTACCTTGAGTCGTTCACTCCCACCCAACACATTAAACGAATACGTTCTAAAACAATAAATTAATCAGAAAACGGGGCTCAAATTATGAACGTATATGATAGTAATTGATCTAAGTGTTGAATTGTACACTATTCAGCTTTAACTAGTAGGCTAACACTATGATCTGCTCGACCATTGTATCATATTTTCTCAGCTAGTCATTGCTGACGCTGTCAAACCACCCCTTAGTCAATTCCATCACCTAACTGGAGTGCGCGAGCTCGTAAGACTCGTTGAATGGTCAGTCGAAGACCAACTCATCCACTCTTGCGCGTGTATTAAACAGTTAATTTAATCGAAAAAAAATTCACTACATAATTACTAAACTATATTAAAAGATCCTCCAAGGGTCCATTCTGTTTTATTTTTATAAATAAAAATAAGGTTTTGTTTCGCGCCAATTTGTAATAGCTGGGGATAGCGGGAGCTATTACTTTGAAACTTATAAGAAAAGGTGCCGGTAGAGGGTTGAAGACCCTAGTCATCTTTGGAACTGCCCGGCCCTCGCTAACTCAATTCACACACACACACTCACTATTAGTAGTTTTTTACGACATGATCTTAATGTTATTATTCATTTTATAGATTTAGTTTTATATATTGAGAAAAATTTTGACTATAAGAAGTACTAAACATTATTACTTACTCTTAGCCTAATGCAGCTGTTGGTCCTATCGGCGTTGTCTACTCACTATTTACTATCCCACCACCTTCCAAATGTATCCCATACGTTAAAAGAAATATTTGCGTTTCTATTTTTATTTTTATTTATAACCCCAAATTATAACTAGGTTATTACAATCATTCTCTAATCAGTCCAAAGTAATTAACTATCTAAATGTTCCCTTAAACTATTGAACTTAGTACCAGATTTTCTGATTTCGATTATAATAAAATATTTATTTTCTCCTTTAAACACCTTAATTAATTCGGTTCCTTTTACAGTACTTATAGTTTTGTGTAATTAAGTATCTAAATATTCACTTAAACTATTGAATTTAGTATCTGATTTTCTAAATATTCACTTAAATTATTGAACTTAGTATCAGATTTTCTGATTATTCACTTAAACTATTGAACTTAGTATCATACCTTCTGATTATTCACTTAAACTATTGAACTTAGTATCCGATTTTCTGATTTCGATTCATTATAATAAAATATTTATTCTTTTTAACAATTTTTCTTAACCCATAAAAATAACTTGACCACTTTCGTTCGTAGTCTACTACCGTCTATCTTCTCTGATTTTTTCGATTTTCTCAGTTTTGAGGAAAAAATAAAAAAATTGCAATACTTGCAATTTTTGATGGGAAAAAAAATTTATATAAATTTTATAATTTTCTATAGAAATAGAAAACCATTTCCGTCACTTGCAGACTGGAATAGGAACAACGAAGGTTATTTTATTCAAATATCACCGTTGAGGTAATTGTCCATGAAAACTTCATATATCATGAGAAAATTTTTGAAATAATAAAAGAAATAAGACCACGAAGGTGTTGGACTGGATTTAAGAAATGCAAGTGACAATGATGTGAGAAAGGTTGTTACCATAGGGTAACACGGAATAGGGATAAAGGGGATTTTTATTTCCTAACAATATTAGTGATATTTTTTTCTTAAAACTCAATGGGAGCATTCAAATGTACGCCGATGATGCAGTGCTTGTTTGCGGAACCCACTCATATGAGAACTTAAAACTACTAATGGAACACGACCTAGAAATTCTTGATCAATGGTTTACAATGAATAAGCTACAGTTAAACTACACCAAAACTAACTTCATGTGTTTTTATCTTAAAAACATGGGAGAAGCTTCAAATGGTTTCGATAGCATAGTACTGAACAATTTTATTATAAATAAAGTTGATCACACTACCTATCTGGGCTTACATTTACAATCACAGCTTAATTGGTCCACCCATGTGGACCATATTAAATCTAAGATTGTTCCTACTATTGGCGTTTTCAGACGTGTAAACAAATATGTTCCTCAAATTCTGCTAAAAAATTTGTATTTTTCATTTATACATTCACATCTAATGTATTTATGTTGTATATGGGGATCAATAAGTGAAACGAGACTGAACGATCTAACAACATTACAGAATAAAGCGTTAAAGGCCCTTCGCGGGCTAAAAACACAAACCCCATCTATATTTCTTTACTCAAAAGAAATCCTCCCTGTAAAAAAACTAAAAGATTTTGAATGTATACTGATAATTTACTAAATGAAAAATAATCTAATTAAATTTAATTTTGATTTAACAACAAACTCAGATGTGAGTAACCGGGCGAGTAGATTCGAGCAAAACTATCGTGTGCCAAATTATAAGCTAAGTATTAGCCAAAACAGTATTCTTTATAGGGGTATTCAACTTTTTAATGAATTACCTGAAAATGTTAAACAAAGTAAGTTGAGTAATTTCAAAATCGAAGTGAAATGAAAACTTTTTTCGGACTATGTTAGTGAATATAACTTAAGTCATTATATTAGAACTTTAACTAAATTTTAGTTTTTATTGATGTTTTGTATTATTATTTTTGTGTGGAAATGATTTGAATTTGAAAGTCTTATTTTATATTAATACACATTTATTTATTATGATTATGAGAAAAAGAAAATTGTATTTTGATAGTTTATAGTAGTTTTAGTTGTTGTGTTCTTGTTAGATATTTTTTTTTGTTCTATTATAATATTTCTTTTAGGTGTTCATTTTTGTTTCTCTGTTATTTTTTCAATTACCTTCTTACGAAAGATTAGATTACTCTTTATAAAAAATGTTTTCTTTTATAAATTTCTTTATTGTTAAAGATTTTTTTTAGAAAATAAATTAAATAAATTTAAAAAATCTGTAAACATGCATTTGGATAGATGCTAGCAGGATCGTAGTAAAAATTACTGGTAGATTTAGAGATAGCTACAGCTGGTACAGCTGATTCCTGTGGTTAGGCAGATGCAAAATTCAAAGAAACTATCTCGGCATGCCATGAAAAATCTTTGATTTTTCAATATAATTTTACGATTGAACATGAGCTTGGGCTAAGATATTAATGGAATAGCATGGAGATAGAAAAGATGCTTCTCCTTCATTTTTTGATGAAATAATACTGAAACAGCAAACGTTTGTCTAATCTAATCAAACTTGTTCACAGCTTGGTTTATGATTTAGCTTTTTTCGTTACTCAGATTTTCCAACCAGAGATACCGAATCGACCATACAAATAAATATGTATATATATATATATATATATATATATATATATATATATATATATATATATATATATATATATATATATATATATATATATATATAAATATATATATATATATATATATATATTGTGTAAATTTAGTCGCGGGCAGGTAGGAGTCAAGAAATGATCCTTTAATACTCTCCTTTGAAAAACTGATGTTGGAAAAATGGTGCAATTAAAAGTCAGCCTATTAGGCATGGAAGTAGGAAGAATCAAGTTAAGTTTATTAAAATCAGGAGAGTTTCAAGTAAACTTTTCAAGTTGGATTACAAACATAGTTGGCTTGTAATCAGCCTCAAAATTGAGGAAATAACTCTTGCTCGGAACCATAAGAATACAAAATGAACTTTCAGTTTTTAAGCTTCCTAGAACTTTTTGTAGTAGAAAAAGGTTTAGAAATAAAAAATCGTACACTCGATTAACATTTTTGATTTCTCACAATAGTCGGTTTCTTATCACCAAATAATTTTTACTTACTACTGGTTTAAAGAACGTCGAAAAGTTTTCAAATAAATTTTCGCTATCAAAAAAACTACCGACTACTTACAATACATTGTAAGTAAATGCAGTACAGCCTGAACATTGCTGTCATCTTCGTCCAATCACTTGACAGTGCCGTTCGACATATTGGTTTGTAAATTAATTTTAGAAAACCCAAACATATGAATGTTTCAGTAGAGGCTGAGATTAAAAATTGGTTGTGCAAACTGAGTTCTTTAAATGTCTGGCTTCAATGCTTGACTCAAACAACACCGTACTTACAGATATAAAATTTGGAATCGCTGCAGATAATCCAACTTTCTACTTAATTTAACCGCTCCTTGTACTACTGACTGTATATGTGTCAAGTCAACTAACATCAAATCCAAGTTTTTTAATCAACTTAATACAGACTATAAAGATTAAAGAATGCAATATGAGTTAAAATCTGGCAGCTTCTTGAGGTTCATTATATAATGGGATGTATTCATTTTAATAAGATTGATTTGTTTGGGCATATTTAACAAGACGACTCACAGTTTGGAGGGATTAGAAAAATGCGCCTTAGCATCTACATTTAAGTTTATCAGTTACAAGATTGCTAGTATTAAAAAAACTTAGAAAATAGCTAGAATGACCTTAGGAAATAGTTAGAATGACTAGCACCTTGACACCGGTATCGATAAAAAATTGGAAGAGTGAGGTAACATATAAATTACAGTCAATTTTTAAAAATTTTGTCCCCACATTTCGCTATACTTGACGTGCCAGTGTAACATTCGCTAATATGACCAGATTATTCACCATTGATATTCGTTATTACGGTGGTCGTTAATGATTCTTTGCACCGTTGCACTAGAACTCTACGATGTAGTTATGTATATTAATTCTCTATTCAAAATCGAACAGTATACTAATTTTCAACCCCAAATAAAAAAAAGTCTGATAACTGCGAATAAAATTCGCTCGCCTAGGGTTCCGTGAGTGTAAAAGAACACAATATCAAAAATTATTGACAAAAAGTTGTGTTGTAATGTCCTTATATTTTCAGACCATTGACGCATAACAAAATAAATGTGAAATTGTAAATTTCAATAGTAAATTACAATCAAATCTACATTGATCAGAAATGGCAAAAAAATGTTAATTCAGGTTAAATCTTATCCATAGATGTTTTTGGTAACTTAAGAAAGATTCAATTACACCAGCTTGTAAATGGATTAAATTTGATTATTTTTTCGGTCAATCAAGTGTTGGAATTTAGGGGGATGGAGAGGCTACATACTAAAAATGTTTTTTTTCAATATCACAAAAACTGTGCATTACAGAATTTAAAAAAATTGTAATGTTTCTTAAATTAAGTGCTCTTTCATATGACACCCCGGTCATATGGGTCAAAAATAGTTTTTTTTTTAAAATTGTTTTTTTTAATAGTTTCAGAATTAGTTGCTCTTTCAAATGACACCTCACTCACAAAAAAATGTTTTTTTACCTTCTTCATCCCCGTCCCTTTAACACATAGGTCTAAATTTTGCACTTTTTTGACAATAACTCAAAAACTTTGCACCGCAAAATTCTAAAAAAAATCAATGATTTCTAAGCTAGGTACTCTTTCAAATGACACCTCACTCGCTTAGGTCAAAAAAGGTTTTTTTTACCCTCTTTAACCCAGTTCCCGGAAAATGTAATTATTATTTAAACTTATGTAAGTCATGTAATCGCTTCGCCTATGATTTGTTTAATTAAAAAATATTAAGATTGTTAAATGATACCAAGTGTGTTGAGCGGCATAGTAGTATTAGTAGTAGCATGGTAGACGTCGAACTTGGAGGACCGGAGTTTGCCATCTAGGTCAAAGTATTTTAGAGCAACACGCCGGTTTTCCAATTAACTAATAGTCAACTAATATAGTTGATAAATTGGAAAATCGGCTAATTGATTAAATTAAAGTCTTCAAGTGAAACTCGACTATAATAGTGAATTAATGAATTAATATAGGTGACACTTGTTGACAGCCTACGTTCCTATTTGAAACATATACGGCAGAAAAACAAAAAAAAAATTATACCATATAGTAGAGCCCTTGTTAATTTTCTTTTTGGTCCTGCTTGGATATTGGAGGTTATGCAATTTGGTTGGTAACAATTTTCATCATTGTTACAGGTATCGAGTGAATGCTTAAATCTGATATCCGTTTTGATACACTTGGACCTTTCTTTAAAGTTGGATCATCAACTTTCTATTGGCAGAGTTTAAAGTAACATTAATATAATTTAAATTAGTAGATTTGTATTAGTAATTTATTTTTTGTTATTTCTGTTCACTACCTAAACAGGGTTAACATGCGTTAAAGTGACGATATATGTCGGGTTCAATCACTATAATGTCTGACTGAGGTAGCAAGTTATGAGTTGGAACAGTGGATGTATTTCCCACAGGTAGTCTAAAATTGCGTCCTAAACTATGTATTAAATCGTAAGGAAATCATTTGCTAGCAATTTCATTTTGTTACTATGGCTCCTTTATTCCTGTTTTTGTCCCAAACTGTCTTAGTTGGAACTCGGTAACCGTCTCAAGTCTACCCAGTGAATGTTCAGAGGAAATAAATGCAAGTTTTCACCACACCAGTACGCTTAATTGGGTGGATATATTAAAGCGTTAAAAATGGCATCGTCGCAGAGATGGATATGCTTTCTACGGGATAGTTGTAATAGGAGTGATATAGGAGTATAAATATGAGCTGAGTGTGTTCTTCGTTCCATAGAGATTTTTTTCAGATTTGCTTGCCATTACTCGTAATAACAAGGCTTTGCATTTCCCGTCTCGAGCAAGCACCACCAGCGTTATTATTAGAGCGTGATAAACGAAAATAATTTTTTCTGATAACTTTGCTTTTTCTGTCAAGTACACTAAAAAACAAGACCGGTCAAAGGTGCAAATAAAAAAAAATTAAAATTGAAACCCAATTGTAGTAAAGTTTGGATCCCAATTATGAATTCTAACACATATTACTTAATCACGATTTTTTATTGTTAAATGTAAGATTATGCACAAAATTTTAAGTCGAATGTAGACAAAGAGTCAGGACGTAGGGCTAAGCTGCATCTGATAAATATTTGAATTTAGGGTCTGCTACGAAGCGATTGTCCCTGAATTTTTTTCAAATATCAATTTTACCGATCAGATGATATCGGTGTAAACTCTTATTGTTCGTTATATTCCACAATAGAAAAAAGAGTTCAATGGTTCTTGTATGGCATTTTGTTTTTTGATTTTGTTAGTTAATACAAATATACTCGAAAAAGTATATGATTTGTGTCAGTCGATCAAAAGTAGTTCTCGAAGAAAGAAAATTTTCAGTTTCTTGTTTTTATTTTTCAATGCGAAAACATTTGGTGTTATTCAAATTTATAACAAACAATTGTTATTTTTTTTTTGTGTATATAACTTTTAATGTACCAAATTTTGTAGTCAAATTTACAGTTAAATTTAAATTATAAGAATTCGAACATTATGAATTAAATTAAATTTTGCAATTGGGTTAAATCGATGCTTTTATTGTCTCCATTAACAAAACGATTTTACTTAGAATGAAAAGTAGGATTAAGACAAATCCTGGGATCAAGACAATTTGAAACGATCATATTGTATGTAGTGCTGACCGTTGTGCTTCAATATTTTTTTTGGAGTCGTCAGAGTCCCTTTTTGCGCCTTTGATTTAGTCTCCTGTTTAAATTTATCGTGTGAGTTTCAGAGTTTAAAGTCAGCTGTAAAGGACTGTCAGGGTAAAGCACATCGAAATGGTCAGAATACTTCCAAATTCTAGGTACGCAAAGGGTGCAACAGTTAGTCAAAGGCAAAACTATTGGCCGATTACAACCTTCTATGCATTTCTTATGATGAGGGTAGAGCGAAAGCAATGTCAAATAGAAAAATTAACATAAGCGATAATGAATATCATGATGACACTGGACAATGGGTTATTGCATAAAATAATTAAAAAGTCGAGTGGGAAGGTATATCCGCTAGAAATAGGTAGGTTTTGGAGTCAGACAGTTTTGTGTACAAATAAAATTAGATGTGTCATTATTAGCTTAAATAAAAAATTTAAGTAGCAACAGAATAATTCCAAAAAATTATCAAATCAAATTAAATACATTATTTGAAACAACTTTATCAATGCAATTTTAGAACAGTTTTATTTAAGTTGGTTAAAATTACTTTTAATAATATATTAAATCCACCAAAGAGTTAATTAACGTTCTCACTACGTCACACCTACAATACCACATAATTTATAATCAAATTACCAGTACCGGCGGCTTCGGAGAGTTAGCAAGCAGGCTCCCAGCCGTCGAGATCAAGCGACTGCAATGGTACTCCGGAGGGAAACTTGACTAAGGTAGCAGAAAGAACTACAAGCAATAGCAAGAGAGCAGCAGGATCGAACCCATTCACGAAGAGCTCGAACGTGGCAAGATCACCCGAGGAAAAGCAAGAAGCGTTGGAAAATTGCGCTAAAGTGCAGGAAGGGTCGAAACTGTCTGCTACCGAAATAGTTGACTTGACGGTCGGGTCAGATAAGGAGCCGGTGAAGCAAAATATCAAAGTGGATACTTGGATTCGCTTAGGTGACAAAATAACGGAGTTAGTGAATTTCTTAAAACCAAGATCCAATGTGCATCACAACATCAGAAGATTGGTGTTTTCTATAAGCGCTGACTATAACACGGCCAGCTCAGAAATGGACTCGCGGACGAAGAAATCTAAGCATAGTAATATTAATGAAGAAAGTGAAAAAAGTGGAACCCGGGTGGAGTGCGAAATCATTCGATGACGCTATATTCGGGTTCATGCTTAAATACGTTCATCTAGCTGGATCAGCATCAAATAAAGTCTCGTTGCTAATGAACGGCGTTGCTCAAGCTTGTGAAGCAACCATGTCTAGAAGGCTACTCAATAGTAAACGTCCACCAGTTTACTGGTGGAACGAAGAAATTGCGAGGCTACGTAAAGCGTGTAATCAAACCAGAAGAACATACCAACGAGCCCAAAAAAAAAGAAGACACGAGTGCCCTCTAGGAACAGTATCGGAAGGCCGCAGAGAACTAAAAGATGCAATCACATGCAGTAAACGTCGTTGCTACAAGGAGTTGCGTATGGAGGTTGATGAAGACCCATGGAGTGTTCCGTACAGAATTGTTCTTAAAAAACTAAAGAAGATCGATTCAACGGCACTAACAAGCCCAGATTTGCTGCTGAGAATTGTAACAACACTCTTCCCAGAGTAACCAAACGCATTTAAAAGCTTTTTGTCCGAAGGAGTTAATGAAAAGGATGTGCCAACAGTAACGCAGTAAGAAGTACTCGCTGCAGTACGTAAAGTAGGAAACAAGAGGGCACCCGGTCCAAATGGTATTCCAAACGTGGCTTTAAAAACAGCTATCTTAACGCAAATTGAAAACTTTACTGAGGTCTAAAACGCCTGCTTGAAAGAAGGGTTTTTTTCTGAAAGATGGAAACAGCAGCGTCTTGTTTTATTGCCTAAGGGAAAAGGATTGCCAACAGAGCCATCTTCGCACCGCCCAATTTGTATGCTAGATACGGCTGGAAAAATTTTGGAGCGAATAATATGCAAAAGACTAGAGCAAGCCATAGAAGCACATGGAGATCTAGCGCAACATCAATACGGATTCCGTAAAACCGTTCAACAATTGAAGCTACGAAATTTGTAATTGATACAGCGAGGAAAGCAATCGCAGAAAAGCAATGGAAAGAGGGCGCTAAGAAGTCCTATGCCATTGTTACATTAGACATTAAAAACGCGTTTAACTCAGCCCGATGGAGTCTTATAATGGAAGAACTTCACAAAATTGGAGCACCTGGCTATCTAACGAGAATTTTAGCCAACTACTTCTGTAATCGAGTTTTAAAGTATGATACGGATGATGGCTTAAAAGAATATAGGGTCACAGGAGGCGTACCGTAAGGATCAGTTCTAGGAGCGATACTGTAGAACCTTATGTATGATGATGTCTTCAGATTAAAAATACCGGAAGATTCAAATATAGTCGGATTTGCCGACGACATAGCAGTCGTTGTGGTGGGAAAATACGTTGAGGAGGTGGAATGGAAGTGTGGCACAGTCATTGGCCTCATCAGAAGATGCTTTCTACAGCGAGGCTGCAACTAGCTGACCATAAAACTGAAGCAGTTCTTGTCACCAGCAGAAAAACGCGCAAGACGATTACGCTAAATATCGGCGAACAAGAGTTCATATCCCAGCCAACAATTAAATATTTCAGTTTTATGATCGACGCCAGATTATCATTCAAAGAGCATTTTGAGACAGTGGCGGCTAAAACTAATACGGCACTTTCACGTATCATGTCAAACCTAGGAGGAGCAAGACAAAGCCGAAGATTTCTGCTAGCTAGTGTAGTTGCTTCTATCATATTGTATGGAGCTCCTATCTGGGCTGACTCTTTAGAACTTGAGTCATACAAAAGGAAGGTATTAGCAGTCTACCGACTGAGTGCGCTGAAAGTAATCTGTGCCTTTTGCACAGTATCAAACGAAGCTGTGTTAGTAGTGGCAGGCATGGTCCCAATCGAAAATGTACAATCTTAAAGGTCAAGACACGATCATACAAGCCAAAAAAGAAGCTCATGCAACCGCTATGGAAGTCTAGCAAAGAAAATGGGAGCTGTCGGAAAGAGGGCGATAGACGTTTCGCCTTATACGCCTTATACGCATATTTCGCCTTATACTCCTCGCCGCAGGAGGGATCGATTTTGATCGATTATGATCAATGTTGATCTACGGGTCTGACTACCCTGCGTACTCCAGTCCCTGCCATTGACATATGAGTTAGCGTGAGATATCACATACCACTGGCAATGGCAGGAGATGTCATAAGCCAAGATGATATCTTAGGGTGCTGGCGGACGAACTTTAATTAGTCAACGGCAGCACTTCCAGTCTTAGCTGGGCAGCGTTCCGTAGCGGTACCGCTCATTAGCTCTTCCGAGGAATCGAACCAACACGTAGTTATGTGTGGGCTTTGTGCTTCGATTAAGGTGGTGGGCGGTGCGTCTGGGGTGCGCTGCATCAGCTGGATTATTGGCATTTAGTTTTGTTTTGTTTTCTGCAAATTTCTCACAATTTGTTTTTCACTTATTATTTTGTTATTATTTCTTCATCTTATCATGAAATATTGGCATATGTCATATTTTGTAGTATGATAGGCTTTTTTACTTAGTTATGCATTTTAAAATAAAACACAAAAAAATAAAATAAACATTTTGATATATATATGGCAGTACAACCGAAAAAAAATAAGTCTGCAAGTGGTAAAGCAAATTTGCGCAATCCACCCGCCCATAAAGCGGCATGTCCACGGAATTTGCAGGGACAAAACATATATGAATCAATAAAAAATTTTAAAATACATGTTCAAAACATCTGCGGATTGAACGCTAACCATGACCACGTGCAACATCATCTTGAGCACGACAAACCGAACATTCTATTCCTTACAGAAACACAAGTTTCTGAAAATTTTCTCTTTATAGAATCGCTTAATTCCAAATATAGGCTCGAATCAGCTTTCAAACTCCATCAGGGCGTATGCGCATTCATTCATGAGAGTGTTGCGTACACGCGCTTTCCAAATTTTGAACTACACGGTGACGGCTTCAATACAATGGTTTTAAAGATTTGTCTTCCAGAAATGACTTTTTTTACAATAGCTTTATACCGGTCCCCCAACAAACGTAACCCAAACTTTTTTAATATACTGACAAAAATTATGGACGAGATTAGAGCAAAGTCCCCTAATTGTGAAGTTATCGTTACCGGTGACTTCAACGTCCACAACAAATCATGGTTGGAATTCTCCAAATCGACCGACGATGTTGACAATAGTGGAAAACTGGCAGAAATTTTTGCCGCGTCTCAGGACCTATTCCAAATTGTTAAAAGCCCGACTTTCACTCCCCGTAATGGCGGTGATAATAGTTTTCTACTAGATCTCTATCTTACCACAATGCCAGATATTACGAGTGTCGATGTTGCGAAAGGTAGTATTGGAAATTCTGATCATTATTTAATCTCATCAGTTATCAAAACTGATTTACTTAAAACTACAGCTCCCAAACCCCGTAAAATATTTCACTACTCAAAAATGGATAAGAGTGGTCTTCAAAATTTTTTCCATGGTTTCCCTTTCGACCGTCATTGTTTTTACACTGACAATGTAAATGTTTCTGCTCAAAACTTTACAGAAACCATCCAATTTGCTATCAATAAATTTGTCCCTTTCTCCATAGTAAAACCCAAACAAAAATATTTGTATTCGAAAGCTGCCAAAACGGCACTTAGAAACAAACGTAGATCATTTAATATTTGGATTCATAACAAAACTCCCACTAATCGATCCCAATATCTAAAGGCCAACAAAATATCTAATCAGATTATCTCAAACGAAAAGTCCGAAATTGACAGAGCGAAAGCCTCAAAACTTACGTCTATGTCTGTTTCTGACAAGAGTTTCTACAGTGCCATTAATTCTTTAAATTCTGGTACAAAATTTTCTATTCCCCCTATTATTGATGGTGATTTAATCGTCAATGATCCCGCAAGAAAAGCTAACTTGTTCGCTGAACGCTTTGCTCTGAACTCCACTGTTTTGGAAACTCCTAAAGAAATACCCCAAATCCAGTCTTCAGGAGTTAATATGAATGAACTTCACTTCAAACCCAAAATAGTCGCTAAACTTTTAAAGGGGTTAAACATCAACAAAGCATCAGGAATGGACAATATTCCACCCATTATTTTAAAAACCTTTTCCAAAGAACTTGCACCAACTTTAACTAAAATATTCTACCAATCCTACAAATCTGGTATATTTCCCTCGTGCTGGAAGTTGGCAAATGTCCAGCCCGTCCCCAAAAAGGGACCAAAATCCGATATCTCAAATTATAGGCCAATAGCCTTACTATCGGTCCTATCCAAAGTCTATGAGCATTATATTAATACACATATTTCAAAATTTCTGGAAGAAAATCATTCAATATCCGACAGCCAATACGGCTTTCGAAACAAAAGATCAACTACCGATCTATTAAACTATGTAGCGCATTGTTGGAACAGCATACTTGATAAAGGTGGTGAAACATACGTTATCGCTTTAGACATCTCCAAGGCATTCGATCGAGTCTGGCATGCCAACTTAATCAACAAGCTCGTTGCGTACGGTTTTCATCCCAATGTTGTGAAGCTGATTCAAAATTTTCTATCCGACCGATACATTTCGGTAACCTTAGACGGATATTCTTCTGAGTCTAAACTAATTAACGCTGGTGTACCCCAAGGCTCAGTATTGTCCCCAACCCTATTTTTGATTTATATCAACGAATTGTTGAAAATCACCAGCAACCCAATAAATAGTTTTGCAGATGATAGTACTCTGCACAAGTCGTTCGAGCCCCTTCCTTCAAAAGGTAAAATGCACGAACGAATTAATCCTGCCCGGAGAGACGCTGCCATAAACGTGAACAAAGACCTGAATAAAGTCGCCGACTGGGGTGACCAAAACCTTGTCAATTTCAACTCCACCAAAACACAGCTGTTGATTGTTTCCAGATTAAAGACCGAGTTCCCCAAAGATATTTTATTTAGTATGTGTGATGAACCAATAGGTGAATGTAAAAACATTCGTTTATTGGGTGTCACAGTTTCAAATGACCTACTCTGGAACGATCATGTAATGGCGATGGCAAAAAGCGCGTCTAAAAAACTCGGCCTCCTAAATAGATGCAAAAAATTTTTCACTCCATACCAATTGCTCCATGTTTATAAGTCCTATATTCGTCCCTGTATGGAGTACTGCTGTCAAGTTTGGGGTGCTGCCTCTGTTTCCATCTTGGCCCTCTTGGACTCTGTTCAAAAGCGAGCTATACGAATTGTAGGTGATCGAACTTTGACATCAAAACTTGATTCCCTACAACATCGTCGCACTGTTGCTGATCTCGTTGTTTTTTACAAATATCATCATCAGCAGCGCTCAGATGAAATCAGCGGCATCATGCCTCAAACTTATTCTTACCCCCGTTCCACTCGGCAATCGGCTGCCGCAACCAGTGAAACGGTATAGATCCCGCGCTGTCATACTGGCAGATCGCAGAGAGACTTCTTTGTCCGAACTGCGTACAAATGGAATAGTTTGCCGGAACACTTAGTCTCAGGTGGCTTCAACCCACAGATGTTTAAAAAAAGCGTTAACCTACACCTCAGAACGCCAGTTGTTGTGGGACCCAGGTCTAGACCTAGGTCTTAAAAGGTATTTATGTGTTGTTGTGACACATATTCTAAACCCTATTACACAACACATTTTATTAAAAAAAAAAAAAAATACGACGTATTGAAAGCTGGCGGAGCAGAAAACATGGAGAAGTGGACTACTACATGAGCCAGTTTCTTACAGGACACGGAACTTTTAGAGCCTATCTATATAGATTTAAAATTAAGGACACGCCGTACTGTCCAAATTGCAAGAGAGAACTAGAGACAGCGGAGCATGTGTGGTTTAACTGTCCCCAATTTAATGAAGAAAGACAAGAGGTGAAATTGGTTCTCCAACAAGAACCTACTCCGGAGAATATTATATGGCGGATGAGTCGATCGTCAAGGAATTGGAACGCAGTTAGTACCCTCTGCACAAAAATTATAAAAAAATGGAGCAGCTTGTACAAATGTAAAAACGAAGGAGCCAAAAACGGCTTATAATTCTGCCTGCCAAGTAATACCTAACGGCAGTGCCATAGGACGACAGGATGAAGAAAAGAGGGTTGGGGTTTTAGTAAGTAGGCGTATGATTACACGTTGAAAGACACCATACGAGTCTTACAGTGTTCCCCCCTCGTTCTTCCCGTTCCAAAAAAATTCCAAGATGACGGACATTGCAATAAGTAGACTTTTATATGAAATCTACCTAAAATCCAATGTATTATGGTTGGAAAAGTTTTATGGCCAGCAACTCTATACAGATATACCACCTGATTTGAGCTCTATAAATTGCTAAACCTTGACGGAATATGGCAAGCTAAAATACAGCTATTGAACAATTGGAGATGCGCTTAAATGGATATTTGTGATATTTGTGAACACAGCTTACAGTTTTGTACCAAAAATTTTGAGAAACGTGAGGTTTGTTGTGATCCTAAAACCAGGCAAATCCAACAAAGTCGAGGAACTATTGCGAGTTAAAAAACTTAAGACCTTTCCTCATAATTTTTGTAGTCTTTAAAGAGGCTGATTGACAATTAAATTGTTACAAAACAATTTTCCATGAAGTAATTTAAAAAGGTATTTAAACGACACGTCGTATTTGATATAATTCTTATCGTTCGTTCCATATTGAATAAATAATTCATCGGGTTTTTTTTCTTTTGCACTCTTGTACAACACTGACAAATCATGAATTTTACTTAAATGCTTGAGATTGATTTAATTTTTTGGTTACATAAAAGTTTTGTCAAAGACAAGTGGGAAAAAATGGGGAGAAATTCAAGTGGGAAGAAATTCTTGAATGTTTAAATTGAATTGTTGTATTTTTTCTTCCAAATTAATTGTAATAAAAAAAGATGAGCTAAAATTATTTAAAGTATAGTGAATACTTAAAAGAAATATCTGTATGTTTTGTCTTTGTAGTCGGTTCGTAAAATTTATGGTACAAAAATAGATATTCATATGGTTTATAAATGCATTATGAAGTTTTTTTCTTTTTTTAGTTATATTGTGTTAATTTTGCGGAAAATCACAACAATCGCTGCTACTATTGGCTTAATAATTGGCTATTACATTGACTTATTGCTTATATTAAACAAACCCTGGTGGCTCGGGCACAAAAATCGGTTGTTTTATTCAATAAATTTATATTTAATTTTCTACGATTAACTAGTAAGAAGAAGCATAGACAGATGAATTAGGTACAGATTTTGGAGTGGGTGAAGATTTTAATTTTTCAGTTTAGTAGTTGTATTTGATGTGGTGGGCGGGTGATGGGCTTGGTAATGATTCTTTTCTTTTTTGAATCCATCTTCTTGTGAATTTTTTGCGTGAAATTCAAAATTTGTGTTGGGCTGAGGAAAGGTTTAATTAAACAACACAGGCACAAGGCGTAAGGCACAAGGCAAAAGGCACAATCTATGCTTTATCAATGTCATCAATATGTTAACAATTGAACAAATAAATTACTATTCCAACAAAACCTGATAGTAAACCTTATTAATAAATATGCAAGATTCAATTAATTATTTGTTGCATGTGTCAACATTTATATTTTTTAATCGCCAGGTCGAAAATAACAGAAGTTTTCTCGTGAATCATATGTGAATGATAAATAAATAAATGATATGACATTTTCGACAATGAACTAAAGTTGCGTTGCTCAAAAAATACAGAAATAATTGGGTTTTTCCAGATCCCAAACAATTAAAATAAAAACACATTTGGCTTACAACAGTAATGTGTTAGAAAACTTTAAATATCAAATTCCATGCAAGCAAATAAAACCAAAAAAGAAAATAAATAGATCTTCTTTAAAATAATAATATTTTACAACTGTCCAGGGACATTGATTATGGCCCAATAACAACAAAATGTATAATAATATTTCCTTTTTTTGTTACGTCTTTATTGTATTTTGCTTTTTATTCACTAAGAAGATCCAAACTGAAAGAAAATACGCATGAAAAATTATCGTTTCAGAAATTATTCGTACGTAAAAAAAAATGTACAGTAGAGTTAATTTATTGTATGTTGTGTGATACACGAATACTCCAAAAACATTAAAAAGATTTTCTGACTTTTTTTTTAGACTTTATGATACACGATGATACTGAAAGTGAAAGCAATAAAAACGATAATCTAAAATTTATGTGATCACTTCATAACGATATACTGAAATCATTATTATCATCAACATGAGCCAACAACTTTTATGATTTGAATTTAATTATAAGAACACATCCATTGATTTGTTTTATAGCTTAGTGAAAAAAATAGCTAAATCCCCGTTTAATATTAAAAGGAGAAGAAAACAAAATTACCAAAAAGAAAAAAAATGCGAAAATTAAATGAAAATGATGAAAATCCCACATGTACATTAAAATTATTAATATTTGAACAAATAATTTAAAAATCTCTTTTTTGTGTAGAGATAAAGAGAATTTGCATAATTTTCGTTTTTATTTTCCTTTTTTGTTAGCTGGAATTTTATTATCCGTTTCACAAAAACAAAACAGAAATCGTTTCTAAAGCAACTTATCTTTAAGATTACGTTTTTTTTATGTATATTTACCAGATTTTTTTTCTAAGTGATTATGTATAAAGGAAAAATATGGAAGTGGTTGAATGGTTTTCCATGTTTGCTTTTTTTGAAAATTATGTTTGAAAAGAAAATTTACTCTCACGTTGGTATTTGATGTTAATTTTAACACCTAAGGATAACACGATTGATATTATTATCAGTGTTAAGTATTTTTTTTAAATATGTTCGTTGAATAGAATTTATGGCCTTAAATTTGTTCAGACAAAAACAGTATATGTGTTCAAAACATAAAATAATGGACATCGTTGTCTGATTTGGGTTTGTAATTGTAGGTTTGTAGTACCTGTACTTAATCTTGTAATTAAAGAAACTTTATTCTACGCCAGAACTCCTATTCTTTGAACAATAACCCATTTAAACAATAACACATCTAAGCCTATGTTTTAAGAGAACGATAAACCACAAATAAAAAAGAACATGTGTTTTTGGTCAATCGTCTATTTTTTATAATTTAATTTCAAGAAATATTTGAATCGATAAAGCTTTACCTTTAGTGATATCAATAATTTGACTTCCTCCTACTTCTAAGAAATTCTTAATTATTTATTTTTAATATTCTTACTAAACAAAAACGCTCTGAAAGCTCTGCCATGATAAACTCAACAAAATAAACTACAGAATTAAATTTTGCATGTGATGGTGTTACGAAGCTGCTTTCTTCAACTTTCTTCTACGTGAATCAATGCATTTGATACAACTGATCGTCTTTTTAATTCATATTTCTCTTCACCCAATCCGGAATGATCTTTTTTTTATTTCGTATCTCATTTTATATGCTGTTGGTTCATGAAATATTTTTGATATAAAATTGCAGTTTTGGTTATTTTTGTCGATTGAAATTCGAACATGCAAAATTATCTAAAATTTTTCTTTAGTGCCAGAGGTTTTTGGATAGTCAAACTTTGTTATGGATGTCAGTTTTTATTTGTTTGAGTAATTTTTGATTGATTGACAGTAAGGAGATATTAAGACAATACAACTAAGTTTATTTCAAGTATTTTATTAACTGGTTGTCAACCAATTTAATTTTTTTTTATTTTTGCAGACTAAAAATTAAGTTTTTTTTTCGGGTGCTATTTGTGAAGATACTAGAAGGTTTTCAAACAAAGTTTTTCTGTTGAATCAACTTAAAATTTTAATATTAATTTTTTTGTAACTGTAGTCAAGAACAATGATATGTAGAAAGTTGATGGCGTGTGATCATGACGACCAGTAGTTGGATCAGATTCATTTAATAGAGGTCAAATAAAATTATGTCTACATAATATGAAAAGAGTTTACGGTAACAATCAAAGAAAAAAAACAAATAAGCAACTAAAAATCAGTGAACCAAATGAAAAAATTAGTACTTACGCGATTTTTTGTTTTGTTTGAATATTTTTGGTGTGATGTGCTAAATTTGAGAGTTCATAGGACAAACAAGAACTCAAACAGAATTTTAAATGTAGTTTCATTTGTAATGCAGTTTTGTGTTTTTTATATACCAAAACGATACAGTGTTATTCAAATTGCTACGGATGAATGTGAAAAGAGGGAACCAATATACCGTGCTGTTCTTAATTGTTACGAAAATGATGAAATGTTCGTTGATTTTAGATTTTCTGCATATATACGATACTGACAGTTTCGGTCGCTGTGGTCCGCATTACATTGGTGGCGACACTGGTGTTCACAACTTGTATGACTATTCGTTTGGATATGTTTCTATAACTGCAATAATAGCCTGGTCATTTGCGCAACATTTAATACTTAAAATATCATTTGGTTATTTAATTAATTTTATTTAAATTAATATTTAATAAATTCAACAATTGCCAACATTCATTATGTTACGTCATTTTATATCTTTCCAACAAATTTAACAGTCGCCGACAGTAATTTTGTTACATCATTTAATATATTACTTCGGTTTTGAAAAAACCATAGTATGGAATTTATGAGACAAAAGTATAATTCTTACCTCCACTTTTTTTTACATTTCTCGACGTTTTAGGACCTACTGATTTTAAAAAAGCAAAAAAAAATGTATGTCTGTCTGCCGGTCGTCACAACCGACAAAATCTCAAAAAGCGCTGGAGGGATTTCAAAATTTTTATTTTCCAAAAATAGGTATACTCAATGAAAAGAGTCGATGTGTTCCATAACTGTACCGGAAGTGTGTCACAAAAATCATTAAGTGTGTCAAAACAAGGAAATTTGCATATTTTTTGCTTAAAAAACGTTCATTTTAAGTGATTACGAATAGAAACATTAAATTTGAAGAAATCTTGATGGTCGGGATTGGTATGGGAAAAAATGTTGTCAAGTGTGTCAAAAGAAATATTTTTATTTAATATTTTACCCAATTTTGTGGAAAACATTAAAATTAAGTATTTGTACGACATGAAATTTTATTGTTACTATAGAGAATTATGGCATTATAAGTTTGTCAAAAAAATATTGTCAAGTATGAGAAAAAAATTATTTCATTTATTTTTTACCCAATGTTTTGGCAAATAAAATTTAGCTGCTTGAATGACCGTAAATGTGACATGGAAATTTTTGATTTCGTAATAATTTTTGCAATATGTATTTTTAGAATTTTGGAAGAAGTTTTAATTTTTGATTTTGTTATAAGTTTTGAAATATTTTTAGAATTTTGAAAAAAATAGAATTTTTGAATTTGTGAATTTTATATATATATTTTTAAATTTTGAAAAAAGATTCAATTTTTGATATTGTTATAATTTTTGCAATATTTTTAGAATTTTGGAAAAAGTTTGAATTTTTAAGAATTTTTGGAATATTATTAGAATTTTGAAAAAGTTTAAATATTTGATGTTATTCTAATTTTTGAAATATTTTTGGTATTTTGATATAAGTTTCAATTTTTGATTTTGTTATAACTTTTGTAATATTTTTAGAATTTTTGAAAAAAGTTTAATCTTTGATTTTGTTATAATTTTCGGAATATTTTTGGAATTTTGAAAAAAGATTGATTTTATTTAGTTTTTACAATATTTTTGGCATTTTGAAATAAATATGAATTTGTGATCTTGAAACATTTTCTCGAAAAGTTAAATGGGGGAGTTTATGAGTTGTTTGCTGAGTGTATCATCTTTTTACTAAATAATGTTAATTTACGATCAGTTTTGATTTTCCGGAAACGTATTTATGTTTCGTGTTAGATTTGTAATAAATTCCAAGCAGAGATAAAAAATGCTTGTACTTCAACAAAGAGTTTTATGTTTGATATACCTCGCTACCCACAACTAAAAACAATGTCCTCGTCAAAGTTTTATGCCAAAAATTATATCAAAATCCTTAACCCAAACCGAAGTCTTGATATCTCAGAGCTTGATATTTCAGCCCCTCCATATTTTTCAATATATATTATCTTAGAATTGTTGGAATATATTATCAACAAATACAATTTTACTCCGTCATTGAATATATTGCCACGAATTCAACAATCGCCTGGTCATTTGGCGCAAACTTTAATACCTATTATATCATCTGGTTCAATATAATGATTCATTTAAGGTGACTCATTGGATTGATGAGTTGGATCTGGAACAATCATGGGGTGAGTGAATCATTTATTTAACGCTTAAACGTAATAATTGTAATAGTGGTGGTGTTGGTGTGACGCTTTACGGTAAGGTCCATCTTGGAAGTCGTCATAGCCTCTGCATCTTTGTTTTGCCAATTTTTATTCGATTTACACTTTTTCATTTTTCGTGTATACGTGTATATTTCGTGTATATATTTTTCGTGTATACCGATACCGATACCGGTTAACTTAACTTTCCCTTATTGCTTGACCTTTTTTTTCTTAAAACCGATACCGGTTAACTTAACTTTCCCTTATTGCTTGACCTTTGTTTTCTTAAAGACTTAATAATTATGGGGTAGTGCATGAACGAGTCAGTATTGCAGGAAACGAAATCGAATTTGTGGATGTTATTAAATACTTAGGGATAATAGTGCACGAAAATTTGAGTATGCACAAGAATATCAAACAAATTGACAAGCGAAACGAAAATTAGCCTTTTCTTCTCTATAATAGCCCTACATTTCGATTACTGCTCTACACTACTCATCACGTGCAATGAAGAAGAAATCTATAGATTATAAAAATTGCAAAATAAAATCATGCGTGTAATTCTAAGGTTCACAAAATGTACGAGTGTGATGTGGATGATTGATACACTAAAAGTAAGATGATTGAGAATGGCACAAGTAATTTTATGGATGTGGAAAATGAAAAAATACCAGAATATATGTTCGATGGTCTTACATATAATTTCGAAGCACATCATTACCGACGGCGGAATATAAACGATTTCACACTGCCAAAAATGCGAACAATTTTTGAACAAAATAAATCAGAATATAAAAGCCAAAAACTGTTCAACTTATTACCACAGGATGTTAAAGATGAAACTATAATGAGTGCAGACTTAAAAGACAAACAATAAATTTTAAATTTTGTAAAAGAAAAGGTTGGACTCAAGCTTTCCGACATTTAAAGTCATAATAAGTTATAAATTAATTGAAAGAAATAAATAATGTAAATTAGTTGTAAATGTTTAAAAATATTTAAATAATTAATTGTTTTCAACAAACGTTATTAAAGTTTCCTCTCCAACATTTGAGCCAAAGTTTTCTTTGTTGTAATAAACTGAAATGTCTTCACCATAAAGCTACTAAAATATTACAACATATTAATATTACAATACACTAACATAATTTTAATTCACTTTATTTACTTGATTCATGTAATATAATAAGATATATATATATATATATATATATATATATATATATATATATATATATATATATATATATATATATATATATATATATATATATATATATATATATATATATATATATATATATATATATATATATATATATATTAGGGTGTTTCATTTTTACATGCAAAAAATAAAATGTAGAATTTTTTGCTAACTTTGCTCACGCCGTGAGTCTCAGTGATGTAAAAGATATATATGCCAAATTTCAAGAAGATTGGATAATATTTAGAGGTTGCACACTTTGACCAGTTTTATAAAAGTTTATGTAAATTTAAAGTAAATTTCACTAAATATAGCTTAAAGTGATCGATGTGTGCAACCCCTAAACATTATGCAATTTTCTTGAAATTTGGCAAATATATCTTTTACATCACTGAGACTTGGGGCGTAAGCAAAGTCATATGAAAATCAAATCTTTGGAAAATGAAACACCCTAATATATATATATATATATATATATATATATATATATATATATATATATATATATATATATATATATATATATATATATATATATATATATATATATATATATATATATATATATATATATATATATATATATATATAAATTAAAAACTAATAACACTTGTTTTTATATTTCGCAAATATGTTTTTATTTTTATTTTCTAAAAATTTTTGCTCAATGCATTTCGGCTTACGCCATTATCAAGAGCGATTCAAAAAGTTTATGAAGAAAAAATTTTGATTTGAATCAAAAATAAAATGAAAAATGAATAACTAGATTAAATAATTTATATAAACAAATTGTTAAAACATTTAATTAAAAAGTAGGTAATTTTCCTTATTTAATTGGTTGATAATGGAAATACCATAAATTTGTTGATTTAATAGTTTCTAAAAATGATGACCGAAAAATAGATCCGGATTTGTCAAAGGAGAACAAATAACGTCGGTTTGAGAATTTAGTAAATTTTTGTTAAAGTGCATTGCTTTACGTATTTCAAAAGCTTCCAAAAGATTAAGTTTAAGACCTTTCGTTTCATATTGTAAAATTTGAATATTGTTGTTATTTATAAAATTACTAGTATGATTTTCCTCAATTAAATGATTAGAAAAGGTCGAAGATGTTTGTCCTAATCTTAAACTACGAAAATGTTCAGCACATCGAACATGAAACGGACGACCTGTCTGTCCAATATAGATTGCATCACAGTAGGGTGTTTCATTTTCCAAAGATTTGATTTTCATATGACTTTGCTTACGCCCCAAGTCTCAGTGATGTAAAAGATATATTTGCCAAATTTCAAGAAAATTGCATAATGTTTAGGGGTTGCACACATCGATCACTTTAAGCTATATTTAGTGAAATTTACTTTAAATTTACATAAACTTTTATAAAACTGGTCAAAGTGTGCAACCTCTAAATATTATCCAATCTTCTTGAAATTTGGCATATATATCTTTTACATCACTGAGACTCACGGCGTGAGCAAAGTTTGCAAAAAATTCTACATTTTATTTTTTGCATATAAAAATGAAACACCCTACATCACAGTCAAAACAAGATAGTTGATAGACTCCAGACTTTGAAAACTTACTTAATTTTTGTTTATTATTTACAAGAAGATTTTGAAGGTTATGATTATTATAATAAGCACAACTTAAATTTGTATGTTTTGAAATTTTGTTTCCTAATTTTTGGCTTAAATTACCTGTGTAAAGTATTTTACGCCATAATTTTGTTTCAAGGACGGGGTTTAGATAAATTAAATTATAAGAAATCTTTTTTAATTTCTTACGTAAAATTTTGTGAACTAATGTAGGATTATATCCATTATTAAGAGTTATGTTCGAAATAAGATTTAATTCCTTTTGAAAATTAGCTGCAGAGAGAGGGACTTTTTCCATTATCAACCAATTAAATAAGAAAAATTATCTAATTTTTAATTAAATGTTTTAACAATTTGTTTATATAAATTATTTAATCTAGTTATTCATTTTTCATTTTATTTTTGATTCAAATCAAAATTTTTTCTTCATAAACTTTTGAATTGCTCTTAATAATGGCGTCAGCCGAAAAGCATTGAGCAAAAATTTTTAGAAAATAAAAATGAAAACATATTTGCGAAATATAAAAACAAGTGTTATTAGTTTTTAATTTATATTAAAATGTTTCGCCAAGTACCGACAGTCGACACAATTGAATTTATATATATATATATATATATATATATATATATATATATATATATATATATATATATATATATATATATATATATATATATACATATATATATATATATATATATATATATATATATATATATATATATATATATATATATATATATATATATATATATAGATATATATATATATATATATATATATATATATATATATATATATATATATATATATATATATATATATATATATATATATATATATATATATATATATATATGTAAATATATATATATATATATATATATATATATATATATATATATATATATATATATATATATATATATATATATATTATATATATATATATATATATATATATATATATATATATATATATATATATATATATATATATATATATATATATATATATATATATATATATATATATATATATATATATATTTATATATTTATATATATATATATTTCTATATATATATATATATATATATATATATATATATATATATATATATATATATATATATATATATATATATATATATATATATATATATATATATATATATATATATATATATATATATATATATATATATATATATATATATATATATATGTATATATTGGAAACCGATCAGACGTCTTTTGTTTTTACTGTGTGCAAACTTAAACCAAAAAAATATTCATAAATAAATATATAATTGCAATTAATTTGAATTATTTTGTTTGCATATTGATATCGGCCTTATAAAATCAAAAATAAGTTTTTAGCATAAAAGTGTTGTAAATAAAATTAGTTTTCAGATAACTTTTAAAATATTACAATTAAGCATTATTATTTTTGGTTTTTCAAATAAGACCTCTAATGCTATTAAAACACAAAACTATGTGATAGTTAAAGTGAGCGTAACCAAAGGCTTCAAAGGCAGTGTCAATTAACAGATTTTAAAATAGTGTTTTAAAACTTTTTCTTAATAAGTGTTTAATAAATGTGCATAATAAAAACAAAAAATATCATTAATGGATTCATAATACAGTTAATCCACACTCAACGATAATATTTCCACATTTTACTACATCGTATTAATCCATATGATAAAAACAGTTATTAAAATTCAGTGTCTGTTAAGTTATACCATACGTAATATTTTGTCTACTATAAATTACGTCAACCGGTTTTTAATTTTAATAACACTTTTGATAAGAACATTTAAACATAATCAAAATCTGATTCAAATAAAAATTTGCAATTACCAAATATTAGGCCAGGAAAAATAGTATTTTAACAACAAAAAATTCGTTACAGCAAACTGACAGCGGGATATTGTAGAACACGATATTGTAAAAGAGGGAAACATAAATCGAACCAGCAGCTGCTATCCGGGGGAGAATGGGGAGGGTTTTTAGGGGTTGAAAAAGGTTTTTCGTGATTTCTGGCTAAACCGTGCATCCTATCAAAAAGAGTTATATGTAAAAGTTGTAGGGAATAAAAAGATCTACACTTTTTGTACGGACCATTTTTACCCTCACCTCAACATTTTTCAAAAAAAATGCGAAAAACCGATTTTTTTCTTTTTTCTTGTTTTCTTTTACAAAAAAAATTTTATGAAGTTCAAATTTTGGAAAAAGATACCTCCATTTATTGGAAAAGGGCAGCAATTTTTTCGGAGGGAAATATTTAGACGTTGTTGTTAAAATTAATTTTTTTGAAAAAAAAACCAAATTTTTAACTGCGATTCCTCTTAAAACTACGCCTCCTAAAGAGTTCAGTTTTGACTCATTTACTCGTTCTTACGTCTATTTTTGATAAATGGTAAAAAAAGTATAAATCTATTGACAAAAATGCGGGAAAATTGAAAAAACCGAAAAAATTGCTTTTTTCGTGGTAATTTGCATATTTATCGTTGAATAATTGTTACTAATTAATAAAATCATATTATTTTTTTTTATTATTACGTAAACAACGATCATTCGGAAATACATTTATGAATAATTAGATGCTTTCGTTTTCGAACTTGATAAAAATTGTTCGAAGAAATAATCAACAATTAGAATTTCAGTCGTACTAAAAATCTTAAAAATTAAATATCTCAAGAACATGAATATTAGCCTCTTTGTAAATTTGTAATATTTTAGAGTAAGGATAGAACTGTTTTTACAAAAAAAAATAAATTAAATTTCAATTGATCTTCAACCCAAGCGCCAACTTTAAAAAAGTTTTTTAATATTTTAATTTAAAAATTAATTACAAAAACAATTAATTATTTTTTTTTTCAAACGATTAACTAATCACCTACAAAAAAAAAAAAAGTTTGATAAAATTGGTAAAGCCGTTCTTGAGCAATTTGATTTCGAAAGTACGTGGGATTGGCAGAATTTTCATTTTTCTAAAATATTTAATGCTTATTTTAGTTTATAATATATGATAATTAATATATGATATATTTTAATTTAATATGAATTTTTTATTGAAATTGAAAGGAAAATTCACTATCTATTTGATAAATTTCAGCAAAATCTGCAACTGGCATATTTTTGCTAACAAATATTCGAATTGGTTTTTATCGTCGAACAAAACGTCTGTCTGTAATTTGAGTATGTTTTGGGTAAAATATTAAACCTTCAGAAAACCCAAAAAAAGCTTATTTAGTACCTTCTTTAAACCTCATTTAGTACCTTCTAAACCCAAAATAAGTTTAATAGAATCAGTAAACTTGGGTTTAGTGTATGGCACAAAGTACAAAAAAAATCAACCTATATTCAAATGTGTTTTTCTCAAAAACAAAAAATAACAATTGTTCTTATAGGTTTAGCATGTTTTAAGTAAATAACAAATCTGTAAAATATAAAAAACATGAAAGAAAACTAAAAGGTACTTTTTGAGATCGCCATGTTTGAAGAATAAAATTTACTTTTTTGTTACTTAAATAAACTAAAAGTAACGAAAGCATATAATAATTCATTAATTTATTTCCAAATGATCGTCGTTTACGTTTATCATTAAAAATTTAAATGATTTTATTAATTAATAACGATTATTCAACGATAAATATGCAAATTAGCACGAAAAAAAAGCGATTTTCTCGGTTTTTTCAATTTTCCCGCCTTTTTTCCATAACAGTGTACCATTTTTTTACCACTTATCAAAAATAGACGTAAGAACGAGTAAATGAGTCAAAACTGAACTGATTAGGAGGCGTAGTTTTAAGAGGAATCGCAGTTAAAAATTTGTTTTTTTTTTCAAAAAAATTAATTTTAACAACAACAACAAATATTTCCCTCCGAAAAAATTGCTGCCTTTTTCCAATAAATGGAGGTATCTTTTTCCAAAATTTGAACTTCATAAAATTTTTTTTGTAAAAGAAAACAAGAAAAAAGAAAATAATCGGTTTTTCGCATTTTTTTCGAAAAATGTTGAGGTGAGGGTAAAAATAGTCCGTACAAAAAGTGTAGATCTTTTTATTCCCTACAACTTTCACACATAACTCTTTTTGATAGGATGCACGGTTTAGCCAGAAATCACGAAAAACCCCTTTCAACCCCTAAAAACCCTCCCCATTCTCCCCCGGATAGCAGCTGCTGGTTCGATTTATGTTTCCCTCTTTTACAATATCGTGTTCTACAATATCCCACTGTCAGTTTGCTGTAACGAATTATTTTTTTTTTTCTAATTTTTTCTCCTATTAATACTGGCCTATATGTAAATAATAATAATTCATTATCTTTGAGCACCAATGAACACTAATATAATTTAATCAACAAATAGTATAATAGGGTTTTTATTCTAGCCTACTCTTACTATAAAACATTAAAATTAAAATCGACCAAATAATAGTAAGGCATAATAATATTTTTGAAATGTTATAAGAACTTTGTTATATTCACATCAAATACTTATTTATGGGTGAAAGCAACAAGCGTGTACATCGCGAAATTGTCTCTCCTGAATCAGAATCTTTTTCAGTACCGAAAACTAAAAAACAACAGTTAGTAAAAGTACAAACTATTCCAAGAGATAACCATTCTGAAAAAATGGGAGACGTGTTTTCATGGACAAAGTTTGATGAAAAAGTCAGCGCTTTGCTTAATGAAAAGCTGTCAATACTGGCTACGAAAGAGGATTTCAAAGTTTTGCAAGTTAGTGTCGATAAAATTCAATTATAAAATAATGAAATGCGTAAGGAAATCCAAGAGTTAAAAGCTAAGGATGTTGTTTTACTAGCGAAGATCGAGCAGTTGGATAAAATGTCGCGACGTTTCAATATTGTAGTAAGTGGTCTTAAATGCGATGATTACAGAAAAGCTAAAATAATGTTCATGGAGCTCTGTGAGAACGTACTAGCCATCAATGTTTCTATCAGCAAAGTGATCAAATTAAAAACGAAACATGAATTTTTAATTGAAATGGATTCAGCACATCAAGTTAATGAAATCCTATACAATGACGGTAAACTTAAAGATTCCGGCATTTATGTACAAAGAGATTTCACTTCTGAAGAACGTAAACAGAAATACCATCTCAGACAGCTAAAAAAAGTACTTCAAAAATATGACCAAAGTTTGGTTTTTCAGTTCAGGGGAACTACGCTGTGCATCAACAACAAACCATTTAGGTGGTCAAATGGTAATATCATACCCGGCAATGGAGCTGATAAAACTTTTATAGAGAACCTTATCAGTAAATCTGGCTACAAATGTGATAATGTATCAACCTATCTGCGTGAAAATAATGTACAAATACAAGATTCAACTTTGTAACAATTAGATGTCTGTCAGGTTATTTCATATAACGTAGCTAATTTAGGTAATAAGTTTATATTTGGTAATTTCTTTTCTTTTATTAATAAATATGACATTATTTTTCTTTATGAAACACATGTTGTTAATGTAAAGCGTAGTAGTTTTGAGTATCTTTTTAGGGAGTACGAAATATATTGGATAGATGCAAAGAGAGTACATAATTTTGGACGGGCTAGTGGAGGCTGTTTGTTTGGATACAAGAAAAATATCGAGAAAAAATTTTCATTGAAATTTCATAATGTTTATGATAACATCATACTAAAAGCAATATTGGGAGGTCGTAAAACATGTTTCATACCAAAATATTTAAATTGTAAAAGCTGGACTCAAGACTTTGAAAGTTTGAAAAAGTGTATGGTGGATATGGATGAAATGGATTTCTGTTTAATTGGAGATATGAACGCGCGCACAGGTACGAGACAGGTTGTGGGAAAAGAAAATTTATATGGTAACCAGCGAGTTTCAAAGGTACGTAATTCTAAGGATTTAGTCGTTGATGTCAATGGTAGGAGGTTAATAGAACTACTAGATGATGTTGGCGGTGTTATTTTAAATGGAAGAGTGACTGGGAATACTGAAGGTGACTTAACTTTTATTGGTGGTATGGGAAAGTCAGTTATTGATTATTGTTGTTGTTCGGTGGGTTTTCTAACTATGGTTAACGACTTTTCCATACTTGTAAAACCTTACTCTGACCTAATGCCACTCATACTAAATATTGCATGCACTACTGACGTACAAACGCAGGGAAGAGAAATAAGACTGCCACACAAGTTAACCTGGATAGATGCAAAGTCAAACGCATTTAAACAAAAATTGAATGAGTTATACAACGTAAAAGATTATTCTGACATAGAAGCCATAGACAATAAAATCAACATTTTAAAGCAAAAAATAATACAAGCAGCTGTCCAACACGAGAACAAGAAAATAATTGAGCGCAAAAACGATTGGTTTGACTATCAATGTTACTATGCAAGATGCAGAATGTTCGACTGTTTATGAATATACCGCAAGAACACTTTTGAAATATTTAGACTAAAATATATTGAAAGTGTAAAGAAGTATAAGAGGTTATGTAAAGATAAAAAGCGTGACTATAACTTTGATATACTACAAAAACTGAGCTCGGTTTGCGATTCCAAACAATGGTGGTCGTTGGCTAATTCCATAAGGCACAAAAAACACAAAGTAAGCTTACAATTGAGCAACTCCCAATTCTGTACGCATTTCAAAGAGCTTCTGTCACCAGTTCATAACATTGCTGAGATTTGTATTGTGGATCCATGCATAGTAGATCCAATTATGGATAGAGAGATTGATATTAAAGAATTGGAATTAGTGATAAGAAATTCTAAAGATAAAAAAGCTCCTGGACTGGATCGTATTACATTTGAGTTTTACAAAAATTCTCCAATAAATTTTCAGCAAGAAATTGTCATTGTTTTTAATTCTATTTGGGAAAACGCAACGATTCCAGAGTAATTTCGTAAATCTATAATTATGCCATTATTTAAAAAAGGCGATATTAGTATTATTGCTAATTACCGAGGCCTATCATTGGTAGATACTTTATATAAACTGTTTACAGGTATCCTACTTAAAAGAATTAATACTTGGATTGAACAAAAAAATGCTCTTAAGGAATACCAAGCCATACCATATATTTTAAGCTTAGTAAGTATTGTTCACCTCCAATTTAAAAAAAAGAAAAAATTGTTCTGTTTTTTTGTGGATTTCAAATCTGCATTTGATACCATTATAAGAAGCTCATTATTCTATAAGATGTCAGCTATGGGCTTCTCAAGTAAAATGTTAAGCATCCTAAAGCTGCTATACACCAATACAAAATCTGCTGTATGGGACGGAGAAATTTTATCTGAGTTTTTTGAGGTACTACAAGGGGTTAAGCAAGGTTGTGTACTAAGTCCGATTCTGTTTGCACTGTTTGTAAATGACTTACACGATGAACTACCAGGGGGTATTCAAGTTAGAGATCTACTGATTCGAGTTCTTTTATATGCCGATGACCTCGTCCTAATGAGTGAAAGTGCTGAAAAGTTACAACACATGATAGATGCGTTATCTGTGTATTGTAAAAAATGGAATTTGACCGTAAATCTACAGAAATCTAAGGTAATGGTGTTTCGTAAGGGTGCCAGATTGTCGGACAGAGATAATTGGATATTCGATGGTAATAATATACAAGTAGTTAATGAATATAAGTACCTAGAGGTGACTCTGTCATATAATCTGTCATTCGAGAAACATTTGGATGAGAAGCTAGTATTGTCTAAAAACGCAATTAATTCAACATGGTCTGCATTCATTAAAAACACAGAAATTTTACCATCATCAAAATTTAAAATTTTTGGGGCTGCATCAAGGTCTATTATGTGTTATGCGGGCCAAGTATGGGGTTATACACAGCATGAACAGGTTGAAAAATTGCTGAGATACTTTCTTAAATGACTGTTTTATTTGCCGACGAGCACTCCGAACTATGTGTTGCATCTCGAAACTGGACTAAGTCGTATGTATCTGTTTACGCTCAAATTACATTTCGACTATGTACGTAAAGTATTAGATTACCCGGCGGACCGACTCCCAAAAATTCTTGCTGAAGAAGTAATTACAAATAAAATATTTTGGGTGGCAGAATGGGAGACTGTGTTTCGTAAAGTGGAATTGACTCTAAATTTTGCAAATATAGCAGGCATGGGGAAAGACATACACAAACAAGTTCTACATAAATTGAAACAACTGCACTGGGATGAACATGTTGAACACGCTTTAAAATCACAATATCATGATGAATATTGTAATTTGAGATACCTGAACGTGCCAAACTATTTCGATGACATAAACTCCATAAACATGATAAGAATGATTTTTAAGACACGTGGTGGAATGCTCAATATAAATGCAAGAGCTTTTAAAAATAACACGGATGGAATATGTAAGATCTGCAATCTCGATGAAGTGGAGAATACTTATCATTTCGTCGCAAGATGTCCAATCTTTAAAAGCAAACGAAAACTTTGTTTTGATAGTGAAACATTGTCTAAAGAACAATTTCTTGAAATTATTAATGGGAAGAATTATGAATCGCTTTGCATCTATCTTTCTTATAGTATTAGGTATAGGAACTTACTAATAACGGAATTTTACTAAATCTAGAGATAAAGAAAAATAAAATATATTGTCATATGCGAGAAATTAATGATTTAAATTTTTGGTTTAAAAAAAAAAAAAAAAAAAAAAAAAACTTATATTTAGTCTAACATAAAATTTGTATATATAATTATATTTGTTTGTTAATTAATAGTTTGCAGCCTGACAGACAACTTAAAGTTATTGTCAGCTTATATTTCTTTTTTAATGTTAAGGATTTACTTGTTAAGAGGTTTACTTGTTAAGGATTTACTTGTTAATTATTCATGAATAAAAAATATTATTATTATTATTATTATTATTATTATTATTATATATATATATATATATATATATATATATATATATATATATATATATATATATATATATATATATATATATATATATATATATATATATATATATATATATATATATATATATATATATATATATATATATATATATATATATATATATATATATATATCAGTTCTATCCGGCTTGAATTACCAAAAATTGTTCATAGTTGTCTAAATGTTGAATGTAGACCTCAGCAAAATTGGAACTTCGAAATTTTCTCAAATTCCAATAATTTATATTATAATTGGTCGGACTGTCGAGATTACTCACTGTCATAGTAATAGAATGCAAAGAGATTTCTTTGTGCATACATCGTACACATGGAATGCTTTGCCCAAATCAATAGTCTCGAGTGCTTTCAATCCACAAAGATTTAAAAAAAGCGTCCACCCATACCTCAAGACGCATGTTGTTGTGGGACCTACGTCTTAAAAGGTATCTATGTGTTGTTGTGACACATTTTGTAATTCCTACTACACAATACTTCTTATTAAAAAAAAAAAAAATTGTTTTATCACAAATAAATTAAGCCAAAACTACTTTAATAAATAAATTTATTTCACAATTGATTCAATTGATTTAATAAAACCAATAATCAAATTTTTATATTTTGCCACGCAGGCTTTATTTTTTAGCTGTTTTTCACCCCTGTACCTTACACCCTTGTGTATCAATTGCATCGTACATCATAAATAGAAATAAAATATGTTTATATTAAAATTTAATTAATTATTAAAACAAAAATCGAAAAACAATTATTTAATTAATTGTATTGTTATATATTTATTTTAAATAAATAGAATTAATAAATAATGACAACAAATAATTTTTTTAACTTCAAAATTAAATTCATTAATAACAAATTCAAAATTGTTCACTAATAAACTTTGTAAAATAATAAATTTCTAGAGCATTAAATTGTTATCTAATATTATGACCTTATCAATCATATAAATTTCTAAAATGCTTCTTATAAAACAACGACACATGACGACAACTCTGAACTCACCAAAATAAAGCAAAACCAACAAAGATATGTATAACAGATAGTTAAAAAAAAGTCTAGGTTTTATTTCTCTTTTCTTTTGAGCGCAAAATAAATAAAACAATATAAAATTTAACCACAAAATTTTAGTTTTAAAATTAATATATATGAGAGCCGAATATATTTGAGAACCGCTTTTTATTTTGATGCATTTTGTGTTGGAAAACAAAAACTTTTTGAGGGCAAAATGAAAAAATTCAACTGAATAAAATTGATTTTAATATTAATACACAGGTACAGTTAAATAATTATACTTAATTAATTAATCTTCCATCTTATGCACCATTCACTACGGTGACGGTTATTGAAGTTATGTGCAGATATGCATTTGAGAGGAAATACTAATAATTCATTAGTTGTGACCGTGACATAGATTTTATTTCCTGTGATACAACAATTTGTTATAAAAACAGGTGGTGCATTTTTACTTCACCACAATTTTAAATTGTGTGTAGTAATGCAATCTATCGTGAAAAAAAAATCTTATATACCCCAAATTTTATTTTTTCTTTTGTTTTGGACCATCCTCTATCTAAATAGCCAAAAAAAATGTTGGTGTACGTCTGTGTGTGGATGGGTGGGTGGGTAGGTGGGTGGGTCTTGGTTGAGTTTTCTGCATAGGATCTTGATGATTGGCAAATGATACAGGTTCACTTGAAAATGGAAGATCTGGATTCATTTCAAATTTGGAAAAAATGGCGGGGGGTCTCCCGAACACCTCTAAGTTTAAATCTTGAATAACTTCTGATCCCGGACCATGATTTTATTGAAACTTAGTATATAAGGTTTTAGTACTGTTTCCAATATTTCTGCATACCAACTTCCGGTTTGTCACTTCCGGTTAAAAAGTTCTTTTTACAGGTGTTTATCCCTACTGAAGCCTACAATTACCGATCGATTTTCATGAAACGTTGGTTAAATCTTTCAAATAACATGAGAAAAATTTTATCAGCTTTTGGAGTACATTGGATAAAGGGTTTTGGGGTCCATTATACAACAGGTGGTTTTTTCCGCAATGTTTTTATGTTGATTGGGAGCATAAAACATTCATTCGTGAATGAATTTTGATGAAATTTTGGAAAAAGATGCAAACATGTATGACAAAGAACTGATTAGTTTTTGAGCGATATTGAACAAAATGGTGTGGGGTCCCTGGAGCACCTGTTTTTTTGAAAGCTCTATAACATCTGTACCTGATAATTGAATTGGATGAAACTTGGTACATAAGCATTTAATACGGTTCACAACAGTTCTGCATCCCAACATCCGGTTTTTCACTTCCGGCAAAAATTTTTTTTTGTAAATTTTCAATTTTATTCGGAGTGCTTATGCACACTACAGCCTACAATAATCAAGTGATTATGATGAGACTTATGTTAGTGTAAGAAGACACTCCACTTACACTCCAATTAGTGTAAGAAGATAATTATAAACTTTTGGAACACATTGATCAAAGTGGCGGGAGGTCTACCATACAACTGCTGAGTCTGAACTACAAAGTCTATAACATTGGTTAACTTTTAATTAAAGTATTTGATGGATTTTAGCTCATTATATATCCAGAACACTATGTTTCCAGAGCTGTGGTGAAGTCAGCCTATGCATCAGCGTCGCCATATTTTTTATTGGATTTTATTACAGTTTATTTAAATTTGAGGACAAAATTACTCTAATTTGCATCCAGTGCGCAAATAACTTGGTCTGGCGTTGATTAGTCCTGTGGGGGTCAACCAAACGTTCGTGGTGAATGGTGGAATGGTGAATTTGCCTTTAATTAAATATTGTAGTTCACCATCTTGATTTTCATGTACTTTACTTGTGGTTTTAACATGTCACAAGCCACATGTCGAAATGTATTTTTCAATTATTTAAATTGTTTTGTTTATCCTATATGGCTTAATATATTGAAATAAAGTTTAAAATAAACAACGCCATATGCAAACGACTGTTTTAATTATTAAATAGATGGTGGTCTATATATAAGAAAAGAGTGAGATTCCAATAAAAGGGCAAATACAAATTGAATACGTTCGAAATGCTGGAAATTGAACCTTACAAATAATTGATTCAATGAAAGAAGTTTTAACTGTTTTATCAACACATGGTGACTCAACCAAACGTCTTCAATCAGGAAATTGTGCTTTAATTTTATTTTACACAACATCATGCCCTGGCAGCGCTATGGTTGCAGCACATTTTAATGCAATTTCCAGACAGTTCCCAGATCTACGAATAGCTGCTGTAGACTCTAAAGTATCATTATTTGAATCCTGAATTTGGAATTGTTGGTCTATCAACGATAATGTTATTTCATCAAGGTCGTCCTGTCATTATTACACCGCATTGACGCAACTTTATTGGATTCAACATCACATTATCAACTAAACTGTGGGAATAACGTCCACAGTCCTTAACCTTATTGCCCGATCTGACAAACTTGTGTTACAGCTATTTAGACGATTTTCTAAAACAATGAACAATCTAGACAATGGACGTTGACCAATAAAACAAATAAACTTTATTTTTTATTTTTATTTTTTTTAAAAGAAAGTATCACAAAACTATTATAATTTTTTTTTTTCATTATTATAAATACATACTTCAATTAATAATTGTTTATGAACAATCACTATCAATATTTAATTTCACTCTAAACGACTTCCTTATATTTTCTGCATATATTATTTAAATCCAACCTAAAACATCCCTGAAGAAATATTTCTTACAATTTAAATTATTTATTTCAAAAAAAAAATTAGATACTTATTTCAAACCCGTCACTTACTATGTTTCTCAAGGGATTGATTGTTAAAAATTATTGTTATTAGTTTTTATAAAAATTTAAATTTCTTCTTAGTTGCATAAATAATTTAAACTAACAATTTGTATTCGTAATAAACAGAGATTTGTTTTTTTTTGTTTTAATACAAATTTTCCTAAATACTAAGGGTGGATGTTATATTCTTTCATGAAATCTTACTCCAAGTAGTTTGTTTTTCTCTCTGTGGCGATTCAACCTTTTGTTGAATTTTTTTTTTCTTCCACTCGATATATATTATATAGAATTTTTTTTGTGTATTTCTGTTTTTTTTTCCCAAACCGACCTTTTACCTGTTTAGCCTTATTAAAATAAAGAAAAGCAACAAAAAAAATTGTAAGAAAAAACAAAAATAAAGGAAAATTCTAATATAAAAACAAACTACCTACAATTTTCTTCTGCTTTTTTTTAATATTATTTCGTTTTGGTATAGTTCTACTTATGATTATATCTCCCTAGAGAACAACTAACAATTTTACTTTAATGTCGATGTTGAATGGAATCAGGTTAAGTCTTAAGAAAATTTACTCTATAAACTTCTTATGATGTTTTTCCATTTTAACATCTTGTTTTATCATTTTTCAAGCTGAGACGATAGTTTTCCTAGATAGACAATCTGTACTTATATTTTCATTAAATTAAAATTTATGTGAATTTTTGTTTGTTTTATTAATAATAAATTGATTTTGTATAATTTTTTTTTCTTCATTTTCTTTTAGGTAAGTAAGATGCTAAGATAAATAGAAATGATGATTTAATTTGGAATTGTTTGATGATATCTTGAATAATAAATGATTGTAAGTGGTTTCAAGTTTTAATAGATTATTTTTGTTGTATATTAACATTTTGGGAGTGTTTTGATTTATTTGGTTGTTAAAATGTTATAATAACGTTTTAGATTTTCTTTTGCCGAAGATGAATATCTTTTGATTCTACATGTTTGTCGAAAGCTGCAATATTTTTATCTGCGCTAGAGTTTAAGCAGTAAGGTTCTTTGGCTATTCACTGATTTGATTTAAAGTTTAAAATTTAATTTTACCCCACATACACTCCTTTATCAGTAAGATCGTTTTATCACAATATTAAGTTAATATATTGCGAACATATTTTGTGGTGAAATTTTGATATTATTAAAAATTTTTGATTTAGAAAAAAATACTCGAAAATGTTGTATGATATTGCTAAGACCTTGGAATAAAATTTCGGTAAGGGCACGGTAAGTACGTATTAATTTTTTAATTTTAATGAAAGAAATAGCCATAAATTTCGGAAGTTGTCTGTTGCCATAAATTTGTTGACCTTTCCACCATCACCCATCAGTAAAATAATTCTGAATTTTAATTTTTTCAAATAATTTTGTGTACTTTGGTTTGATTTTGTGTTCAGAATTTCAGAAAGAATTCTGGAAGTTAATTATTGGTACAATTTTGATTCTAGAATTTTCGAAAAAATTTTGAGTTAAGAATTTCCGATAGAATTGTGCAAGTAAGTTTTTTGAAATATTTTTAAGTTTAGAATTTCAGAAAAATTTCTGAGAATTAATTTTTGAAGTTTTGAGTTTAGAGTTTCAGAGAGAATTCTAGAAATAAATTTTTGAGTATATTTTTATTTGGAAGTTTCCAAAAGAATTTTGGAAATTAATTTTTGAAGTAATTTTCATTTTAGATTTTTTGAAATAATTTTCAGTTTGGAATTTCAAAAAAAATTTTGAAAATAAATTTTTACATAATGCTGCGCTTAGAGTTTCAGAGAGATTTCTGGAAATTATTTTTGAATATATTTCCTGAAACTACCATCAGAAAGATTTCTGGAACTTAATTTTTGAAATAATTTTCAGTTTAAATTTTTTGAGTTTATTTGGAATTTCATAAAGAATTCTAATTTTAAATTTTGAAATAATTTTGTGTTCGGAATTTTAGAAAAAATTCTAGAAATTAATTATTGATACAATTTTGATTTTAGAATTTTTGATTAAATTTTGAGTTTAAAATTTCAGAAAAAATTCTGCAAATAAACTTTTCAGAAAAAATTCTGAAAAGTAATTTTTGAAATAAAATTTAATTTAATAATTTTTCGGGTAATTTGAAATTTGGAAGTTCATAAAAAGTTCTGAAAATTATTTTCTGAAATAATTTAAAAACTAGAATTTTCTACGACGCTCTCTTCTAGCATTGAAACGGTTGTTGTTTATAGACGGTGTAGATGACAAATAGACAGCTCCACCCCTGTCTTTGAAAAAGCTATAGTAAGGTTCAGAAGTGAATGAAAATTGACATTAATAAATTTTTGTTGATGATTAAAAAAAGGTTTTAAATTATGGTTATTTTTCGTAAATCGGTGTTGTTTTGAGCCATCAAGGAATGTCTCGTTGATTTTGTATTATTGGTATCCTTTGAAAAGTTGAATTTAATACATAAGTTCTGATTTCAGATTGTCTCTGCTGTATGTTTTCTATTTGATACATACTGCTAGATAACGTTTTGAACGTTAAAATGGGAAAACGAAGAAATGATATAAATAAAACATGCAATTGATGTAAATTATGTTTGAGTTTTTCTTTTTCTAGTATTAATGTTCTGTTTAATGATAAATTTAAATCCAGTTTTATTAATAAAAATAGAACTAAATTAAGGTCTACGGGTGTTGTCCAATTTTGATTTTTGTTTAGTCCTAATTACTAGTGCAATTTTAGTTAATTATTAGTATAAACCAAAAATAAAAATAAAAGAAATTTGGGGAAAAAAATAATGTAAATTTGTTTTGTGCACAAAAATTCAACTGCATTAAACATATTTACGTTATTTAATTCAACAATCGCCTTTTTATTGAAACAGCAAATCCGGATGTTTAATATTAAACAAATGTTAGGCTAGGAAGGATGAGAGTACTGAAGATTGGAATCTATACCATCTATGGAAGTGAGTGATTTTTATATAATTTGGTTTAGTTCCATTATGTGTTATGTAGACTGGAGTATGTTAATGTAGAGCGGTAAAGTTCCCGATTTATTTAATGTCTGTTTTCTCATAATTCACAATTTTGCTTGCCATACGTAGTTCATACTAGTTTCTCATCCATCCACAATCTATAGTCATATTTTCATATAGTTTCCGTTACATAAATTTGTTCTTAGCATAAAACAATCAACAATAATATTTCCTTTACAATCCCCTATTATTGACTCACACTGCGTTTTCACCCGCATTACTTTACCATACTACTAAAATTTGAATTCTCCGGACACTAACCATACTTGCTCAACAAAAGTTTCAAACCTCAAACGGCTGTGCATATTTGTCCAATCGTCGCAATAGCTAAAACTTATTATCCTACAATTAGTTATGTATTCGATTTCTTATATGGATATTTTTTTTATCAATTATCTTTCCGTTATAGATCTACATTTTACTGTAATACTATAGTAAGCGATTATTTCATAACACATAAACATCATAAGATCGGTTAAACTTACGTTTGATTCATTTTTAATATTTTTTACAAATGTGTTGGAAATAACTTATTTCGTTAAATTGTCTTACAATTTTATGTATGACAAAATAACAAACAGTTTTGTTTTAACGGAAAAGGTCCTAACATTTATTAACATAACATAAATTAATATAAATTTCCTTTCAACAGAAACACTTTGTCGAATTTTTCGATATTGAAATTGCTATAAAAGGGGATGACTATACTATCTCTGTCTCTTGTGCAGCATCTCTCATGAATGTCAAAATTCAGATGAAAATTTTGCATTCATGCATTTTTTTTTAATTTTAAGTTAAAATTAAGTAGAAAAATTTTAATTAAATTAATTTTTTTTTTATAAATAGTTCAATTAGTTAAATTTTTTTACTAGTTCAACCGTCGTAGTTTTCAAATTTAAAAAAATATATATGTTTGTGTTGTGCAAAAAAATCAAAAAAATAATAAATCATTCTTATTGGATTGTTTGTTGTGCTGTAAGTGCCGTGTTTAGTTGAAATTAAAAAAACATCAACCATTATCTCTTATGTCTAGTGTCAGATATTCATTCGTGAATATCAGAAGAGATGGATCATTTTTTTTGTTGATTCAGGCATTTTCTTTCATTAAAATATACGTAGTGAAATTTTTAATTAGTTTAAATTCAATTAAAATAGTTTCGTCTATACAATAAATTTGTAAAATTAAAAATATTATTAGTTGCATTTGTGGTTTTTCTTTTCAAACAAAAATCAAATCGTGTTATAATTAAAATATATTTCGAATAATAATGTGTTTGTAAGTACACACTTAAGATTAAAAATGTTAAATTAAAATAAAAAAACCAAATTTTTAAACTGTTTTGTGTGGTATGGAAAATAAAATTTATTCTATGTTTGTGATTTTGATTGCTACGTTATGTGATTGCAATTAGAAATTGTCCTTCAACGTTGGATTTAGTACAAAATCAATTCAAAATTTTTATCAGTAATGGCCTGATTTATTTCAACGCAACATTTAAGTGAAATTTTTGTTGATTCTATCGTATGGCAACCGTTTTGCAACGCAACAGTTTTATAAAATTTTTTTTTGCTATTACTACTTATTTCAACGCAATATTGGTATAAATTTTTACTATTACCACTTATTTCAACGCAACATTTGTGTCAAAGTTTTACTATTAATACCGTATATTATACATACTTCAACTCAACATTTATATCAAACTTTTGCTGTTGCCACCGGATATTTTACATATTTCAACTCAACATTTATATAAAATTTTTTTTGCTGTTAATACCGTATATTATTATATTATACATACTTCAACGCAACATTGATATCAACTTTTTGCTACTACCACTTATTTCAACGCAACATTGGTATCAAATGTTGGCTATTACTACTGGTTTCAACGCAACGTTTGTGTCAAAGTTTTACTATTGCTGCCGAATATTATACATATTTCAACGCATCATTTATATCAAATTTTTGGCTATTACTACCGGATATCATACAGATTTCAACGCAACAGTGATATAAAATTTTTGCTGTTACTACTGGATTTCAACCGTATCACAACGCAACATTTAATTAAAATTATCGGTGCTATTGCTGCCGCATTCCGACCGTATTTCAACACATAAGTATTATTTATACCATTTTATCCATGATACTTTACCTGTTGGATTATTCACTGCTGATGGAGGGCTAAGACCTTAAGACGTTGCAGCCTGGAGGATTAAACATGGGGTGAGTGAACTTGGTTTATTTTAATTACCTTTTTTTAACGTAGAAGTGTGAATGCGTGTGAAAGGGTGTATCAGAGATTGAATGGGGGCGTGCTTGTCGTTGCGTGTGTGTGTGAGTTGGCGGTGCGTGCAGCGAGACACATTTAGTCTAAATTGGAAATGATTCTAATCAAAATATTTTTGCTCCGATGTAATACTTAATATTCCAAATACCTTTTCTTTTATTATATTACCTTAATTTATGAATTTATATTTTTAAGTAAATCAAAAATCATTCTCCAATAACCGGATTTACAAAAAGAAAAAAAAAAGACAAATTCTCGTCATGTTTTAGGTTTATTAATTCTATAATACATTAACCAACTATAAACTACAGGTATTGAAACAAACTGGTTTGGACATGTTTATTCAACTTACAAATCAAATGATAAATTTTTTTTTGCTGTAAATATTTTTTTTTTGGGAATTACGTATGGTTTTATAATTTTTTTTAAAATGATATTAATAAAGAAAAAGGAAAATAATTAGTAAAGACTTTCAATAAAGCGTGTGACGCTCTCCCGTGCTCGAAGAGTTGATTCTCGGTTTACCAGCAATGGCGACGGTGTACAAGCTGTATCAGATTGATCAGCTGGCAACAATACAACCTATGTTTGATTACTACCATCTGTGATACTTGCTGTGGGTCAAAGAGCTTAATTGTCTTGCTTCGCAGTCTGAGTGTGTGGGTGAATGTTAGCATGTATGAAACGTGAGTGTGTGGGCGTATGGGAATGATTGTGTGGGTTGGACGCGCTGATCGTGGTTGTTTCGCAAAAGGGGTCGCCAGAGTCTCCTTTTTTCACTTGTATTTTTTTTCCATTTCTGTACATTTTCGTAAATTGCGTACATTTCTGCATTTGTGTTGAAGCAGCAGGTATTAATCTATCAAATCCACGATGACTGAGCTTTAGTCGTTACGGCGTTAAATTTCTCTAGGTACGCATCCTGCTATGCCATGCTCATTGCTTCGCCAATGAGAAAGCTCTTCACTACATATGTTAATAAACTGTAGTATTGGAGGGGATGTGACGGTCGCGGCTTCTTCAACTCTAAGGTCGTCCTTAGAAAGTCTCCATTTTTTAATTTTTTTTGTGTGAATATTTTTGAAATGCGTGCGTATCAGTTAATTCCTGCAGAAATGATGGATATACCCTTTCGGACTCATAAGACTCAAGCTAGTTGGAACAAAACATTACTTGGCGCTTTGCTTCCTATTGATTCATCAATAGGTTCAGTCTTCGTTACAGATTTCAGAATGAATTCTGGAAACTAATTTTTGAGATTTTGAATTCAGAGTTTCAGAGAGGATTCTGGAAATAAGGTTTTGAGTTTATTTTGAGACGGCAGTTTCAGGAAGAATTCTGGAACTTAATTTTTGAAATAATTTTGATTTTGTAGTTTTGGAAATAAATTTAAGCTTGGAATTTCATAAAAAATTCTATATAAATTTTTGAAATAATTTTAAGATTAAAATTTCAGAAAGAATTCTGAAAAGCAATTTTTTAAATTATTTTTGATTTTAGGTTTTTTGAAACAATTGTGAGTACAGAAATGCAGGCAATTAATTAAGTTCTGGAAATAAGTTTTTAAGTGATTCTTTATGAAGATTTTGGAGATTAATTTTTGATATAATTTTGATTTTATAATTTAAGAAAAAATTCTAAAAATATTTTTGAGATAGTAATTGTGGTAAGTAATTTTAAAATAATTTTTATTTTAGGTTTTTTGAAATAATTTTGAGTTTAGAAATTCAGAAAGAATTCTCGAAAATGATTTTTGAATGTTTTAATCTAGAATTTCAAACAGGATTCTGGAAATAAGTTTTTGAGTACATTTTGAGTTTGAAGTTTCAGAAAGAATTTTGGAGTCTTTTTTAAAATAAAGTTGATTTTTTATTAACTTCCCGATATGGGAAGTTATTGTTTTTGGGTCGATTTTCGAAATCGAAATTTTTTGATATCTTTACGTTTCATGACCTTCTGAAGCTGTTTAGACTATTTTTAGCTGGCAGTCTGTATGTGTGTGTGTGTGTGTGTATGTATGTGGATATCGCTGTGTGGAGAATTTTAGCACAACGCTTTCTCAACAACGGATGGGTCGATTTTAACGAAAATGATCGCAATCGATGTATCTTGTCGTAAATTAGAGCCCAGTTCTTTTCTAGCGATATTAAACTATTTGGTTTTTTGTTGTTTCCAAAAAACTGAAAATCATCTCTTGCAAATATCATGAGATTAATAAATAATGGTATCAAGGTCATGAAGCTTCCATATTGTTTGTCATGATGTCAGACATTTATTTTATTTGTATAAACAATTGCTATCTTAGTATTTGAGATTTTTAACAAAATGTAAAAAAACTACGTGTTATTTTATTTATGCAAACGATTGATATCTGGATGAAACTTTTATATGTAAATGATCTACAACCGCATCCGGGTTTACTTGAATATCAAAAACCTGAGTTATTTTTTAAATTTGACAAAAAGGTCAGAGGTTCGAGAGTAGATTGCCTGGTCAACTGTCTATTAACTTCCCGATATGAGAAGTTATTGTTTTTGGGTCGATTTTTGAAATCGAAATTTTTATAATATCTTTACGTTTCAAGACCTCCTGAAGCTGTTTAGGCTATTTTTAGCTGGCAGTATGTATGCGTGTGTGGGTATGTGCGTGTGTATCATCGTATGTGGACAAACATTTGTCCAACGCTCTCTCAAAAACGGATGATCCGATATCAACTTCAATGGTTACAATCGATATATCTTGGCGTAACCTACAGCCCAGTCCTTTTCTAATGAAATCAGTTCATTTATTTTTTAGGAGTTTCCAAAAAACTGAATATCATCTCTTGCAAGTATTACTAGAATAAATAATGCTATCAAGATCATTTACCTTCCATTTTGTTTGTCATCATGTCAGCCATTTATAATGACATTTGTATAAACAATTACTATCTTACTTTTTGAGTTTTTTTAAGAAAATTTGAAAAATAGGCGTTATTTTCATTACGCAAACGCATGAGAACTTGATGAAACTTTTGAATTAAAATGAGCCGCAAACGCATCCGGTTTTATTTGAATATGGAAAATGTGCTATTTTGAATCAGCTATTTTCAAAATTTGGCAAAGGAGTCGGGGAGGATGTCTGTGGTTCGTTAAACAACTGTTTTTTTAGACTTCTCAGTCTTGACATTTAATTTTGTTGAAACTTAGAGCATAAGGTTTTTGTAATATTTATAGTAGTTGTGCAACTTGTTCGAAATTTCTTCTCTCAACCCCCTCTAAGGAACATCTGAAATAATGAACTAACCGCTATAGTGTTCGTTCAATCTTTACAACATTGCCTATAACCGTGTATTTTTCAATTTTTCGCTTCTGTAATGTTCGAAGATAAAGAGTGGGAGAGAAACTAATTTTCACATTTTTATAAATAAGTCAGAAACCATGTTTTCGAAAAATACAAAAAAATTATTTTGAACTACAAAAAAATCACCTTCCATATGACACCCCACTTCTGCAAGTCAAAAATATTTTTTTTACAAAATTTCTACTCAAAATTTCTACTTACAAAATTTCTATATGATACCCCCCCCCCCCACTTGACATGACCAAAAATATTTTGTTTTCGTAATTTTTACTCTCAAGCCCCTCCAATGAACATTTGAAATTATAACAACCAAAACAAAAAAATTGTACGCTAAATCCCTACAACCTTGAATTTTTTCAATCTTTTGCTTTTGAAGTTAGGGTGGGGGACAAAAAAATAAACACACTTTTTTGGAAACAACTTAAAAACTAAGCAGTCGATAATTCATTGAAATGTCTTTTTGAAATATTTGGATTTTTTTTGATTTTTTTAAACCAAGCTCGATTCCTTAAAACAAACTTACTTTTGTTTTACTATCTCCTTATCAATGTCCATAAAATATTGATAAAAAATAATATTCATAATTTTCTTGTTGTCAGTAGGCGTGGACGAATACGTTGTATAACTGTAAAAAATTTCAAGTTGATAGCACTTATAATTTTTGAGAAAATCGATTATGTAGAAATTCGGACGGAAACCAAAGTCTCACCAATAGGGTACCGTTTTTATTTTTTCATATTGTTTGAGAAAAATCGAAAAAATTTTAGCAATGTTGACAAAGTAGACTTTAAGTAGACTCCACTGCTAGTTTTTTTTTTTAAATATATGGTGCAGTGAAAATCTTCTTTCCAGTGTAACCAAAAGATGAAAAAATGACGATTAATTGCAAGTCTTAGAAAGAGAATTTCAATTTATTAAAGTTTTAAGAAAATATCTTTATGTTACCTATTTAACTTAACGGGAAGTTCTTGGCGTGGCCAATAGCAAAAATTGATTTTTTTTTATTTGCAGCAAACAGTTACATGCTACAACAATTCATATTAAAAACTTAATAGTACACCATTAAGAAATACATGTAAAAATAAAAAAACAACAAAAATAATAATAAATAACAATAATAAAATTAAACATTTAGCAATTAAGTTTTTTGTCAACAACACGCGAGACTTAAAAGTTGATTCAAACGAAACATCTAGACTTAAATAAAAATATTATAACAATAATTAATTAATAAATTATGTTAAGCAAAATTTATAAGCATATGAATCTACGTAATTATTTAAGATAATACGACAATTCGATCTGAATACACTTAACAAAATATGAAAAAAATTAACTCTCGAAAAAATCTCATGTGATAAATCTGAAATTTTGATATTTGTGAGGAGACACCTATATTTGTTCGAGAAGTTGAAAGAAGCAGAAAGAGCTGATTTAATCGAGTTCAAAGGACGATGCATAAAAATTAATATAGAATAGAACCTCAGTATCCAGAGAATTAACCATTAAATATAAGAGGAATTCATCAGGTAGATAGACCTTTGCGACTCCAAAGCAGTCGTACTTAACTTTTCAAGCCTGGTATGGTATGAGAGTAGAGCTCCCGGGAGTTGAGCATGGGGAACCAAAACCTGTTTTTATAATTGCCATGAAAGGCTACGACCTTATATAGTAGACTAGGTTAATATTTGACCTAGTTTTAGTTTCCTGTATTGGAATTAGAATGTAGGTTATTGGTTTATTGTGGTTTGTTGTTGTTGTGTGTGTCCCAAGCCGGTTGCTAAAGGCCTTGGAAGGTCGTCAGGTAAACTAGGTTAGTATTTGACCTAGTTCTGGTTGTCTGTATTGGTAATTTCTCGATTTAAAGTGTAGGTTAGTGGTTAATTGTTGTTTGTTGTTATTGTGGGTTTATTGTTGTTGCTAAAGGCCTAGGAAGCATGTCAGATAAACTAGGTTAGTTATTTCCCTGTATGTGAGTTCAAATTTAAAATTAAAACAATAAAATAATGGTACAAATGACAAATAAAACAATTTGTCACGTGTTTTTATTCATTTTTTCTTTTTTACATTTTTTGCTCTAAAACTAAAATTTAATTTCTTGTTTTATTTTTTGTCTTAAAATTAAAACTTAAATAAAATTTAATTAATGTTTTTATTTTCACCTTCTAAGAGTGTTAAACCGTTTTGAGGGGTTTTTATGAGGTAGAAATTTTCCTCCATAACTAATGCTGTATAATCTTCCTCGTTAAATAATTCATTGAATTTATTTGGTGCGAATAATAATACATCTCCGGTTTCGAAAATCCACTTTTTCCCAAATTTTGTGTCGATTTTTCGAATTGTGCATAATTTGTATGCGTGGTTTTCCTGCAATTCCGCTATCTTCATAAATGGTTTTGATTTCTCCTTTGCTGCGCTTGAACATTTTGCCAGAAAAATTTGTTTTCTGGTCATTTGATGTTGTTGCTGTTGTTGCTGTTGTTGTTGTTGCTGTTGTTGTTGTTGTAGTATCTGTTGTTGTTGCTGTGTTTGATGATGTAAGCGCTTTCTTTTGAGAGGTGGAGCCGCTTGACAATCGGAAGTTACTAGGTATTCGTTTAAAAAGCTGTCTGTTGAACTTTCCATGTTTATCAAATAACTATGTTAGACTACAATTGTTGATTACAATTGCTTGATATTTATACCAATTTACGATGCTTAAAAGTTAGTGGGGGGAAAAATATATTGTTTCACAAAAACAAATAAAATAACAAAACACAACAAGACAACAAAGAAAAACTCATAATCAATTAACAATAAATTAAATTATTTATTTTTCTATTTATATTCTATCCCAGTTCATTAGACTACCTTGAAGTAGATTTGCTTTATTTATTTGTAAGTTTAAACAAATAAAAAACAAAATACAACAAAACTAAAATCGCCCAAAGAAAACTTAAAGACGGCAAATAATAAAAATTTTTCCCATCTAGCACATAATCTTCTTCGTTTTCAACAGATAAATTAAATGCAATTCTTGATGCTTTTCTGTTGTTTAAAATTAATAAAAAATTTAAAAAATTATGCATATGAGAAAAAACGCAACAATAACAATAAATTAAATTATTTATTTTTCTATTTATCTTCTATCCAAGTTCATTATACTACCTTGAAGTTGATTTGCTTTATTTATTTGTAAGTTTAAACAAATAAAAAACAAAATACAACAAAACTAAAATCACCCAAAGAAAACTTAAAGACGTCAAATAATAACGTTTACAATAGATAAATTAAATGCAATTCTTGATGCTTTTCTGTATGCATACGAGAAAAAACGTATATTAAAAAATAATCTCGATGAAAATTTATCTTGTACATTAATCAACTTATTATATCTTAACTTGGCTTAACTTATTATTTATTCTTTATTCTTCTTTTTCCATCATCAAAAACAAATTGAAAAATCATTTTTTATTTTACAAATATTCAGTTTTTTAGTTTTAAGCAATTTTGTAGCTTATGTAAACATAAAATAAAAGGTCGGGTTTTTTTCATATTTTTCCCGACGTAAAACAAAAGTTTTAGTGAGTTTTTCTTTAATAATTTCAAGTAAACGAAAACTTATTTATTTCCAGTAAAAAACGAGGAATTATTTTATACAAATTTATTAATACTTAATTTAGCAAAATGTTTTCAGAAGTTCTAAATTATATTGTTTTTATCTACCCAGGAATTGTGCGATTTATCAAATCCTAACCATTTGACATAAACTTTATTCCCCTTTCTTTTTAAAACCTGCTCGACAAGATAGGTATCAGAAAATTTTACAGGTGTTAGTTCTGTTTCATAAAATCCACCGGAAATTGGAGTGCTGGTATAATCGGCTAAGTTATACGTAATCGGATATGTATTTTTAACTTTAACCACTTTAAAAATTTCTGTTGACCAGTTTGGTTGATAGCCTTTTACAAAGTTTCCTTTATTTTTACTGACTCTTACATTATCTCCTATCTTAAATTTAGCTTTTTGAAAAATTTTTGGATGCATGTATAGAGTTCTAAGTATTGATTTTTCATTTTTCTTTGAAACATTTTCTGGGGGTAATTTGATTGTTCTATGCGGTGTTGAATTATAGTTTTTTAACAATGATTGTAAAATTGAGATCCATTTGTAATTCCCCTGTAAACTGAAATTTTTCCACATCATGCTTTTCAAAGTTCGATTAAAACGTTCCACGATAGATGCCTTAAGCTCTGAGAATGTATGATAATGATTAATTTTATTTTTCAACATATATTGTTTAAACTGTCTGTTGAAAAACTCTTTGCCTTGGTCTGAATGAATATTTTTTGGGGAATCCTTTGCTTGCTTGATAATATTTTCAAGTGCTCGTAAAACATCTTCAGCAGTTTTACGTTTGACAGGTTCAGCATAAGCGTATTTGGAAAAAGTATCAATCACCGTCAATAAATATTTGAAACCTTTATTAAATTTGGCATAAGGAATCATTTCGACTAAATCAATTTGCCAAGTATCATTCAAACCCTTTTGAATGAACTTTCTCCTACGAAAATTTTTTCTAAGTGGCCTGTGTAGCTCTGAAACAATTTGTGCTCGTGACATCCTATACACAATATACACAATATTTAGTTTCTCTTTCTATATATAGAGGCAACTGATTCTGAAAAGTTGTACATAATAGCTAAATTTTTGTAGAAATCCTCAGTCTCCCTACAGAAATCAACTTTTAATATGGAAGCTGATTCGACTTTGTTTCCGTTTACCAACGAAAGTAATGAAAATTATTTTTTAAATAAAATTACACAAGAAAACCAAATTAGTTCAACCACGAATGATTATGATGTTGATGTTGACGAGGTGACCTCGTCTTTTCAAGAATTTATACCACCACCATCACCACCGCAATTACTTGAAGAGGAGGAAGAAGAGGAATGGCAGGACGGTCAAAACTGGTTTGACTCTCAAACAGATGATCTGCAGGTTAACGAAGAACAAAATATCGAAGTCGAGCAAGAAGGATATTTCGAATGGTTTTTTAGTAACATTATAGATAGATAAAAATAAAAATAAAAATAAAATAAATAAAAGCAATTGTTTTTATTTTCGTACAATTTTGCGTAGTTTATTGTTTAATATTACAGGTATCTCGAAAAATAATCTAGAAAAATTACACTGCACATTGATCCGTTGCTTTGGGATGTTAATTTCTTCATGCAACTTTTCCACTTGTTTTTCTTCACAGGTTTTTATGTATTTTTCAACATACGCTCTTACATTTTGTTCGGAATTTTTATAGTGAATCATTACAGCTTGAAGAAAATCAACAAGGTTGTTAAATATATCGGCCTCTTCTCTGTTGACACTAAGAGTTTGACTACGAATAGCTTGAATTCCTGCTTGTAAACATAATTTGGTATTTTTTATTGTTCGACTGCACAGCAGCTTTTTGTATAGATGGTAAAATTCACACCAATCACGATATTTCAGAACAATTACTTCTTTTCCATTACGATGGAATATGGTTGTGGCTTCAAATGATTCCCCCGTAAAACCAACAGAAATTCTAAAGGTCTGGTTTTTATTAAGAAAGTATGTATAGTTTAATAATAAAGACATCGTGTTTTCATGTCGAATTTCCATTTCTTTTTAACTTTCCTCTAACTCTCGGGTTACAAGACTGTAAAAAGTTGTATTTTCCAAATATTTTATGAAATAGTTTTAAAATCAACCTGTCATTTTCAATATGATTTACTTTACTGAATTGGTTCAAAAAACTTTTCATACTTAAACCAAAACATCTAAACCAAACGTAAACACAACAATATTGCCCGCATACATCTGTAAAATTACTTTGCAACTGTTTATCATTAAAAATTAAACAATGATTCTTCAAATATCTTAAAATTTCAGGTTTAGTTGGTTTCTGCCCAAAAGAATCAAAGTATTCTATACACCCCTTTTTAGGAATATAAATAGCTAACCAGTGTGTTCCAGGGTCCTTAGCCTTATCCGTGTTAACGATTAAAAGAGATGGTTTTTCTTTTACTTTTGGAATTCTATCCAGAGCGAATACCCCCTTAAATTTTTTGTTTGTACGCTGGTTACATTTTAAAATGTTAGTTATTTCTAAAGTGTTCATAAAATAAATTGACTCAGGTCATAAACTTTGCTCGCTTCCTTTACATAATTTACTAAAAACTCTTTTTTAATTAGTTTGTTGGTAATGATTATATCAAAACTTTCTAATATTTGTTTAAACTCTTTAGTTATATTTTCGTTAGTCACAGTTCCAAAAGAATAATTTTCAATATTTTGATTTGTTAGCTCTTTTGTTGGAAACTTGTAAGTAAACTCTTTTACGAACTTCTTACAAGGCTCTTTAAATCCTACTATACTAATTTCTTTCACAAACAAACTGTTTTTGTCGTTACAACAAAATGTAACATCGACAAGTGCACAGGATGAAGACATGATGTAAAATATTTAGACTCACGCTTTTTCATCCTATTTATAGGTTTGTGAATATATTTCGATTTTTATCGATTTGAATGTTTGCATCAAATTCCCCATAAACAATTGCAGTTAATGTGGACGGCAATGGTTTTGATAACTTTGCTTCAATTCTAACAGTTCCTTGATTAAGTAGACCTTGGCACATTTCATTCCCTGATGCATCGGGGGTTAAATCAAAAGCAAGTAAAAAAAATCCATTGCTAAACATTGTTTTTGTTATCTGATGACCTTTATCATTATGGAATATCCCTGTTCCTTGAAAAAGTGTGTTGTAGGCTCTGGTATAACAATTATATTCATCAGAGAAACTAGTTTCAATTGCTGTATTAGGTATCTGTACCCCATTCACATTCAACGAAAATTGAGAAATATCAAAATGTTTAAAATTGTACGGGTTTTTTGATCTTTTTCCTGAATAACCAATATTTTCGGTCATACAAAAGATGATTGTAGTCGGCAATTGACCAATGAAAACGTTGTCGAGCGATATGGATGATGTATTCATAGGAAGAGTATAGGTTTTTACTTCCACACGTTTATAACTATATATAGCATTCTTTTTTTCCAAAACAGCGTTATGTGCTAATAGAACACTCGGATTAACAGTTACATGTCTCATAAACAATGTTGCTTCTAAAATTTTCAATTGAGATTCATCGGTATCGTCAGAAAAAAAATAGAATTCTGGTTTTTCTAGTGTTAGTGTAATTCGAACATCCACGTTGTTTATAAGTAAGGTAGGCTGGTTAAACATATCTACATGTAGTTTACCCATTAGCTCAACAACATTGCTATTATTATACAATTTTTGACGGTCTTTCGATCCAGAATTATTAGATTTTTCTATGTTCGCCTTATCTAATGTCCACCCTGAGCACTCTAAATGTGTGGTAGCAGCATCATTACCATAATTTAATAGCGATTCAATATATGCTCTATAGTGATAATTTCCGTCTGATGGTGTTATATTTTTCCCGTTTAATTGAATATTACATTGTTTTATTAGAGAATGTAAAAGATTGTTAACTACACTTGGCTGTGATAGTTCTTTTCCGTCTGCCCCTTTATCATTATTCCATAACCCTCCATCTTTTTTCAAAATCCGTATTTTCAATCTTAAATATGTAGAAGATAAGTCCCTATATGTATCTCCATGACCTAATGAAACAAATTCTATTACCGATGGTTTATCTAATGAGGCTATAGGGTTGTAAGAAACCTCTTCGGATCGTAGAATACTTGATTGAATAGGTTGTGCTTTAAATATATCCAATTCAGATTTCATACATTCCACCATAATTAATCAAAAATATCTTTTTCTTTCTTACGCCTAATAACTTTACGTCGTTTCGAGGTAAAATAATTTAAATTCTTGATCGACGGCTTATTTATAACTTTTCTTTTCCTTTTTCCCGACCCATACATTTCATTGAGTTTTTGAACTGCCCCGCGTCTTACACTTTTGACAATCTCTTTACCGCGATCTTGCAGAACTTCCTTAATATTTGCACCGGATACAATATCTGATAAAGCACTTATACCAGAGTTTACAACCTGCTTTTTTAGTAAATCAGCCCCCGAAGAAAATATTGGTTTCAAATACTTGAAAAGTCCCCCAAAAAAACTACCTAGGCCACGTCCTCGTTGATATGGTACAGTCGAATGTACCAACGGACCAATATCCTCAATGCCTTTCCCCGTTTGACTCAAATAGTATCTGTAATATACTCCTTCCATAATGCTTTTCATAAAACACTAAATTGTTTAATAGAATCCCCCCTTTTATTTATATACTTTTTTAAAATGTAATACAATTTTTGTAGGAATACTACTTGTTGCAAAATTAATTTTGCTACTATATTTATCACAGATAAGAATAGAAATATTATCAAAAAAATTTTTCTCAACAGCAAAATATTGTATATTTATAATTTCTTTTTCCATTCCTTCAAATGCATTTTTTGTGTTTATCGTTCTTAAACATCTCACAGTGCTATCACCCACCATATTTGGTTCAATAATATCGGTATAGACAAAAAGCATTTCTGGTTTAATTACGGGTGTCATAGGTAAATATTGCAGAAATGTTTTAAATAAATCTAAGAGTCTTGACTTATGCTTTTTAAAATCTTTAATTTTTACAGTTATCTGATCAAAACATGATTTCAGTAACTCTTCGAGTGAGTAGCTATGATCTGCCTTTAATTTTAGCTCAAGTGGTGGTTGATTTATACATATTTTAATAAATTCATTTGTTTCAGGTAGTTGTTTTTCTAATGATGTTGATGAAGGTGCAGCCACGTAATTGGAATCCAAAGATATAAAATCATATATCCCCCAAATTAGTTCACGCTCAACCTCTTTTCTTGAGTAGCCATCAAATGGGTGTATATTCTGAATAAGAGTTGGTAACAAAAAAGATTTCCAATCACACAAATATTCATCCGTGTTATGTGGAATGTACGTCGTCCCAATTCCAACCAAGTGTTCGGAATTACCTCCTATAAAAACTTTTGTACCAATGTGCCAGTTTTTTCCGTATTTATTTGGTTGAAAATCGTTTAAGTAAATCTCCGACAGACCAACTTTCCAGTTTGTACCGCTGATTGGTTTATGTAAATTATTTGTAAAAGCTGATAAAGTATTATCAGGATAGTAATTCATTGAGTTATCACTGAGTAAAGTAACATAAAATTCATCTTTTAGGTGTATATCGCCCATGTTTTCTTACGTTTTGGAAAATTAATTTTTGTTTGACTGTCACCCGCTTTAGCTGGTCGTAAAATTCGTTTTGTAGGTGTTGTAAATTTCTCGCTATTTATATGCTTTTCTTTCTTTTCTGGTGGACTGTCAAGAGGAACCGTTATAACGTCTCCAGACTCGGTTTCAAATGTTTGATAATTTTGATTTGGAGTTAATTTTCGTTTTCTTAAACGCTCACCAATTGATGTGGCAGATAGTGCTTTTGCGAAAATTTTGTCTTGAACGTCTTCATCAAGTTCACTGTCAGACTGTGTTGTTTCTTTAAAAATATTTTCCTGGACGCGTTTATCAAATACTTCATCATCTTCATTCTCATATATTTCTTCTTCAGGAAACTGCATTTCAAAATTTCTTTTACCGACAACATCTGTTTGAGTGTCTGTCGCTCTAAATATGGGTTTTGTACGGAAACGTGTTTGGGTACTTTTAGGTTCCATGATTTTAATTTTTTTCTCTTCAATTTTAGATAACAATCTTTTTTTGTTTCTAATTTTAAATAGGTTCTGACGATACAAATACCACTTCTGAATATCGGACAAATTTTTGTTTAATAAAATGTTTTTCATCTTTTTATCCAACTGGTTGAGTTCAACGTCTGAATTTTGCTTTAGTTTTTCATATATTTCAGGTTTTAATATTATCATTTTGTTAAATGTTGTATTATTCATTTTATAAAATGACCAATCACCCCTGATAAAACTGCACCGAGAAGAGCAGGTAAAAATCCACCACGTTGAATTATAATTTTTCTTTTACTAGTGAGCGACTTCTTACGGCAAATGAGTGATCTCAAGTCCTTTTTATACTTTTTTAGTTGATTGGTTGCTCTTTTATTTAAATGACAGTTACCTTTTAAAATATTTAACGCAATTTCACAGATCGTTTTAATTACATTCGGCTCACATTGTTTTATTATAACTTTTTGAAATTTTCTCTTAGAATTTTTTAACAGGTGCAATATATGACGGTTGGTTTGTAATCGTTTCATATTCCTCACCAAATTGCTCCAATTGCTCTTTTGTACAAAAACAAAAATTTTTTCCAAATATGTCACTTCTTAATCTAAATATATCATTAATATCTTGAGTAAGGTCTATTAAAATGTAACCATATGGTAAGGTAGTTACTTCATTATATACTTTCTCAAATTCGTTGACCTGTTTTGGGTATATTTGACGAGCTAAAGGCAGTATTTGGGATTTATCTCTAGGGTTTTTGAAAAGCACTAAATATTTACAATTTAATGAAATATCTCTTGAAAATTTTCCCTGGTGAAAAACGTTTTGAGTTACAAATATTACAGATAAATTTCTATGGTGCGAACCTCTAGTAAATAATTCGCACACAATCTTGTCGTGAGAATTTAACATCATATCATCTACTATAATTAACAGTGGATCTTGATTATCACAAAAATCTGGAATAGTATTATAATGTTCAAGTCCTTTGATATTTTTCGGGACGGCTTCTTTATCGGGGTTACACCAAATAATCTTCTCAATTGGAGGTTGAATATATTTGTTTTTTTGTTTTATTAAATTAAAAATAAAAGTCGATTTCCCACAACAAGACGGCCCGGCAACCATCATAGTAAACGGATGAAAAAACATGGTTTGCCGAAGAGTATCTATCTAACTATACAAATCTATATGTATACAAAACAGAGGTCGAGTATAAAATTAATCTTGGAAAATTGGACAGACAGTCTCTTATATAGTCTCACAATGGCCAAACGTGTTTTCATAGTTGATCTCCAATTTCTAAGAGGAAACGATAAACAATATTTTGTCAAAGAACTCGCTCTACTTGAAAAAGGAAGTTTGATTCCTATCGTTTATCATTTCAAACCACCTTACCACGAAGAAGAACTAGGTCAAGAAGCACAATATAGCAATCGATATTGCGGCAATAAAATAAATGGACTTAATTGGAATGGCGGATGCATTGACTATGTGGATATAAAATCAATTATTAAATACTATTTAGAACAAGCTGAAAAAATTTATGTAAAAGGCGAACAAAAAAAATTTTTCCTTGAAAAGTATATTGAGAGTTTTAAAATAGAAAATCTTGCCATTCCGTCGTTATTAAAGATTGAAAATTTTAAATCAATGTGTCCGATACATCTTTCAAATAATCATTTTAGATGTGCTGTAAAAAACTGTCTTAACATTTATATGCATCTTCGTAAGGAAAAAGTACTATAATGTTAAAAACAAAAAAAGTTACCTTTAACAATAAATTAGATCTTCACGTTATGTATGTGTGGGATTATGCATATAGAGTAGCTCGACAGGGAAAATATGAAGAATATGCACGTGATCGAGATAGATTTCATAGACGAATAAGAAATATTGAACCTATTATCTCTGCAGTTCTAAAAAAACCTCATAGAGAAAAAGTTTTTTATAAATTAATAAGGGTTGGTTAATCAAATAAAAATTAATGTACATAAAATCATGTAATAGTTTTATTTTAGTTTTAAAACAAAAATGTAAAAAGAAAAAATGAATAAAAACACGTGACAAATTGTTTTATTTGTCATTTGTACCATTATTTTATTGTTTTAATTTTAAATTTGAACTCACATACAGGGAAATAACTAACCTAGTTTATCTGACATGCTTCCTAGGCCTTTAGCAACAACAATAAACCCACAATAACAACAAACAACAATTAACCACTAACCTACACTTTAAATCGAGAAATTACCAATACAGACAACCAGAACTAGGTCAAATACTAACCTAGTTTACCTGACGACCTTCCAAGGCCTTTAGCAACCGGCTAGGGACACACACAACAACAACAAACCACAATAAACCAATAACCTACATTCTAATTCCAATACAGGAAACTAAAACTAGGTCAAATATTAACCTAGTCTACTATATAAGGTCGTAGCCTTTCATGGCAATTATAAAAACAGGTTTTGGTTCCCCATGCTCAACTCCCGGGAGCTCTACTTATGAGAGCTTCTCAGTGCATGGTGGTTTAGCATTAAAACACACAATTATCGTAAATCTTCTTTGTGTTCTTTCAATTAACTTAGAGTATGTCTCATAATAAGGGTACCAAATATGATAACCATATTCAAGAATACTCCAAACTAGGCTATTGAATAATGCTATTCAATAAAATTAATTCATTTTAAAGGAAGTGTTGTTCAGGGATAAAATAATAAGGGTGGTTTAGAAAAAAATCTGTATGTATCTTGATACAAAGTAGTCTGGTGATCAACAAAGTAGCTGTGTAGTTGGAGATACACTACTTTCTCACATGCATCGAATTTGCATTGGCACAGACTTTCATAAATATTTTCGTTTTTCCTTTAACCATATTTTCTTAAACTCCAACCGTAATTGCCATCTACTTTAGTTTCCGTAAGAAAAAAGATTGTCCTAAAATAGTTGGGTGCTATTTCCCAATGTAACTTCTTGTATTCAGTTGGTATTCGTTGATCGCTGGAAAGTTGTCCTAAAGGGGTTGCGCTATATCATTAAAACTCAATCGCGCTATGTTCATATATAAATCTTACAATCATTATTCTTCTATAAATTTTATTGTAATTTCCAATTTTAATACCCATTGGTTATAAGAATGCCTTAGTGGATACACTAATAAATGTAATTTTCTATAATCATTTCATAATAGATGTCTCTGTTTATAGTTCCCTTACAGTTATAGTACAATAGTGAAGACACTTTTAGTACACATATTTATCGAACGAGATTGTCCAATAAACAGACCTATTTTGTTTATTGATTTGTGATGTAAAATCGGTCGCTACTTTTTCCTATAAATACGCCTAGTCGCGTATAGAGGCCCTTTTAGTCTCTCTATTTTCCTACGAGATTCATGTTGGGATATTTTTGATGTTTGGTCGCATGGAATGAGTTGGATGGAAATATATCTGAGAGCTCAGGTAAATGTTTATTCTATTAGGTTCACGAATAAACCAAAATAATTTAATCATGCTGTGTTATTAGAAATTCCATTTTCTTAATGTGGCCCATTAAATAAATAATAAAATGTATAGTGCAATGCCAAAATCATTTACTAAATTCGTCGGAAAATTATATTGAGATGAGCACAATTTTTGTTTTGCTGAACATAACCGCAGATTATGGAATATAAACTTGTGATAATAGTACAATATTTGTGTTAGTCATTAGTTCAAATTATTGAGTTTAAGTTGTGATAATAGAACAATGTTTGTGTTAGACATTAGTTCAAAGTATTGAGTATAATTGTGATGTTAGTACTATTCTTATATGGAACGTAAGTTAAAAATCATACTAAAACTATAACAAAAAATGTTCCTATCATAAAAGCTGATCCATGGATTTCAAATGAAATAAAACTATTGCAAAGAAAAAGAGACAAATATTACAAATTGAAATGTAAATACAAAACAAACACCTATCTAAAAGACAAATTCAATACTTTAAAGAAACAGTTAAAAGATTTGGTAAAGCAATCCGAAACAAAATATTTTGAAAATGAATTAAACAATAATGACTTTAGAAAGGTTTGGCAAATTATGAACAAACATGTATTCAAAAAAACTAGAAATACAAATAATAAAGCACTTGAACATGAGAATAAAGTATCTACTGATACAAAAACATATTGTAATATATTTAATAAGTATTTTGTTAATTGTATTAAATCAATTATTCCAGATAGTGATATAAATATTGATTCCATCTTAAGTCATCAGGACGATAACACTATTGAAATTATAAGTCAAACAAACCAAGATGAAATCATAGATATAATCACAAAACTAAACCAAAGATCTGCTGTAGGATACGACGGGATCTCGGTGAGATTTTGTCTATATTTTAAAGATATTTTGGTACCCAAATTGTGCAATTTGATAAACATTGCAATAGCAAAACATGAATTTCCAGACTGCCTCAAAACAGCCTTGCTGATTCCTATTCACAAAGGTTCGACTAAGACAACTGTAGGTAACTATCGGCCAATTTCTCTATTGAGTACTTTCTCCAAAATTTTTGAGAGTGTTCTTTTCCGGCGGCTAAACAAGTTTTGTCAAGCAAACAACATAATAAGCAACCATCAATATTAGACCGGGAGGCAGCGTTGCATTTTGGTTAGTGATTTGATGCCGATTGAATTTAATTTTTATAGATAGATTAATTATTTGTGATGTAGAAAATAAGAGTCAGCCGTCAGACTTGCGAGGGGTGTGGTTGTGGGGGAGTTTTAAACTGGTAAAAAAAACGAATTCCAAAAGTAATTTGATGCCGCTTCAAAATTTGTATGATGCATGTTTACACCATAACAATTGAAAAAAAAGTGATCAGCTGATTGGCGGATGGGGGATTATAGGTCAGCTCCTCGTATACATCAGTATAAAAATGCAATATAGTCAAGACCTTTCTGCATAGGATCTTGATGAAACTTTGGCAAATGATCCAGGTTCACTTGAAAATAGAAGACCTGAATTCATTTTAAATTTGGACAAAATGGCGGGGGTCTCCCGAACACCTCTAAGTTTAAATCTTCAATAACTTCTAATCCCGACTTATGATCTTATGGAAACTTGGTATATAAAGTTTTAGTACTGTTTTCAATATTTCTGCATACCAACTTCCGGTTTGACACTTCCGGTTAAAAAGTTTTTTTTCCAGGTGTTTATCCCTACTGTAGCCTACAATTACCGATCGATTTTCATGAAACGTTGGTAAAAGCTTTCAAGTAACATGAGAAAGATTTTATCAGCTTTTGCAATACATTGGATAAAGGGTTGGGGGTACACCCACCATACAACAGGTGGTTTTTTCCACAATGTTTTTTATGTTTGTTGGGAGCATAAAACATTCGTTCGGGAATGAATTTTGATGACACTTTGGAAAAATATGCAAATATGTATGACAAGAAACTGATTCGTTTTTGAGCGATAGTGAACAAAGTGGTGGGGGGTCCCCCAAACACCTGTTTTTTAAAGCTTAATAACATCTGTACCTGATATTCGAATTGGATGAAACTTGGTACATAAACATTTGGTACGGTTCACAACAGTTCTGCATCCCAACTTCCGGTTTTTCATTTCCGGTAAAAAAATTTGGTTTGTAATTTTTTGAAGTTTTTTCAGTGCCTACAATAATGAAGTGATTATGATGAAACTTATGAAAAAAGTTTCAATTAGTGAAAAATAATTATCATCTTTTGGGACACATTGATCAAAGTGGCGGGGGGTCTACCATACAACTTCTGACTTTTCGCACTTGGTTTTTAAAGTTTGCTGGGAGCATACAGACTTCATTCATTAATCAATGTTAGTGACACTTTGAAAAAATATGGGGACTTAAATGACAAAAATCTGATTAGTTTTTGGACAGTATTGAGATAAGTGGAGGGGGGCCTCCCGAACACCTGCTTATTGTGTCACCATTTTTTCAATGTTTGTAGGGAGTACCAACATTTTTTACCGGAAATGAAAAACCGGAAGTTGGGATGCAGAACTGTTGTGAACCGTACCAAATGTTTATGTACCAAGTTTCATCCAATTCGATTATCTGGTACAGATGTTATTAAGCTTTCAAAAAAACAGGTGTTTGGGAGACCCCCCACCACTTTGTTCACTATCGCTCAAAAACTAATCAGTTTCTTGTCATACATATTTGCATATTTTTCCAAAGTGTCGTCAAAACTCATTCCCGAACGAATGTTTTATGCTCTCAACAAACATAAAAAACACTGTAGAAAAAAACACCTGTTGTATGGTGGACCCCGCAACCCTTTATCTAATGTACTGCGAAAGCTAATAAAATCTTTCTCATGTTACTTGAAAGCTTTTACCAACGTTTCATGAAAATCGATAGGTAATTGTAGGCTACAACAGGGATAAACACCTGGAAAAAAAACTTTTTAACCGGAAGTGTCAAACCGGAAGTTGGTATGCAGAAATATTGAAAACAGTACTAAAACTTTATATACCAAGTTTCCATAAGATCATAAGTCGGGATTAGAAGTTATTGAAGATTTAAACTTAGAGGTGTTCGGGAGACCCCCGCCATTTTGTCCAAATTTAAAATGAATCCAGATCTTCCATTTTCAAGTGAACTTGGATCATTTGCCAAAGTTTCATCAAGATCCTATGCAGAAAGGTCTTGACTATATTGCATTTTTATACTGATGTATACGAGGAGCTGACCTATAATCCCCCATCCGTCAATCAGCTGATCACTTTTTTTTCAATTGTTATGGTGTAAACTTGCATCATACAAATTTTGAAGCGGCATCAAATTACTTTTGGAATTCGTTTTTTTACCAGTTTAAAAGTCTCCCACAACCACACCCCCCACTACTTTAGCAGCTGACCGCCAGATTTATCATCAGCTGGATTTAATTAATTAAAATAAATAAAAATCAACCGGCATCAAATGACTTTTTCATTTGCAACGCTGCCTCCCGGTCTATATGGATTTTGCGAAAGATCGAGTACACTACCGGCTGTCTCCGAAATCGTAAGTGATATTAAAATAGGTCTTGACCAAAAGCAAATGGTAGCATGTCTCTTTATTGACCTACAAAAAGCGTTTGATGCAGTTTGCCATATGATCCTAATTAAAAAACTACATGAGATTGGTGTTAGAAACAATAGCTTAAAAATGTTTCTTAGCTACTTAAACAGTAGAAAACAGGCAGTAAAAATAGATGCAATTGTTGGAGACACTGAAAGAATCACGTATGGAATTCCTCAAGTATCTTTACTTGGGCCACTTCTTTTTAATATCTATGTAAATGAAGCACTTTCACTCTGTTTGAGTGGTAAGGTCGTAATGTTCGCAGACGACATAGCCATAGCATATAATGAAAAAACTTGAAGTGACCTTCGGCTTAAAATGCAATCAGTTCTTAATCTAATATCCAACTGGGTTGACTGTAATCACCTGAAAATAAATGAACGTAAAACTAACTATATGATATTTACAACAGAAAATAAATGTTTGATGGAATTTTTCAATTTTGATCTATATGTTAATAGTAACAAGATAACAAGAGCCTACTCCGCCGAATACCTAGGACTTTTCATTGATCCCTATCTCAATTGGAACTATCATATAACCAAATTAAAAAACAAAATTCGCACAACCAACTTTATTCTGTATAAAATGAGAAATATACTACCAACAAAAATTAAATATTTGATATTCCATACGCATGTTCTAAGTCATATTAGGTATCTACTACCCATCTGGGGTATTACGGAATGTGTGAGGATCCAGGAAATTCATGTTTTGTTAAATAAATCGTTAAGGAATGTAAAAAGTTTACAGTATAACTGTGCTACTAGTCTATTATATAACAAAGATATTCTACCTGTACAAAAACTAGTCGACTTTGAGTTATTGTTCTTTATTTTTAAAATCAAACATAATCTCATTAAACAAAATTTTGATTTTCGCGTAGTAAGTTCTCTTCATGAATATCCTACAAGATATGCAGATCAGCATTTTATTATCCCTTATTTTAGAACCGCCGGTGGTCAAAGTTCTACGGTATATAAAGGCTTATTAATGTATAACAATCTTCCTGATGGCTTAAAAAATGAATCCAGAGTCAGTTTATTTAAATCAAATTTAAAATCATTTATATTTGAAAATTAATACTTAGTATGATGCTTAAAATAAAAAATGTGTACGATTGATTAAGTTAAGTTATAAAAAACAAAATGTATGTCTAAATTATATTACCCTACTAACCCTACTAACAGTAAAAACCAGGGTTGTAACGTATAATACGGTAACGTATAAAACACGTATTATACGTACGTATAAAACGTATAAAACGTACAGTACAAAACACAACAATTATTTACGTTTTATACCGTATGAAAGTAAAATCCTTAATAAATAAAAATACATTATCGCGGGCATATTATTCATCGTACTCGTGATATTTAATATTTATAAAGCCTAGATTTCTAGACTAATAGGAACAGTTGCTTTAGAAAATATAGCGTTGTCATGATAATTTCTTACCCAACTATTCCTATTAGTTCAGAAAACTTCCACATTTAACGTAAATGCTTCTTTTCAAAATATAATTATTTGTTTTCAAAACAAATTTAGCATGCAATAATTTGACATTTCCAACTGTACCTATTATTCATCAATGACCAAATTTGAATTTACTCAATAAACTTCTCAATAATCTTTTTCGTTTCACGTAAATACATATTTTAACTATTACAACTTTTGTATAAAAAGAAGATTTGATCTGCAAGAACCTGTTATTTTCAAACTGTGTCTATTAATTGGAAGTGGTGCAACCCGGATTCACACTCACTAAACGTTTTCGTTTGACGTAAATACATATTTTAACTATTACAACTTTTGTATAAAAAGAAGATTTGATCTACAAGAACCTGTTATTTTTAAACTGTGTCTATTAATGTCTATTGAAGTGGTGCAACCCGGATTCACACAGCAAAATTTTTTAAAAACATCTCTCTAATAATCTCTAATAATTTCCCTAACTGCTATGAAAAAAACGACATTTATTCTGCAACAACATAATATTTCCCAGAGTTGTAACGTATAATACGGTAACGTATAAAACACGTATTATACGTACGTATAAAACGTATAAAACATACAGTATAAAACACACAATTATTTACGTTTTATACCGTATGAAAGTAAAATACTTAATAAATAAAAGTACATTTATATAACATTATCGCGGGCGTATTATTCATCGTACTCGTGATATTTAATATTTATAAAGCCTTGATTTCGGGACTAATAGGAACAGTTGCTTTAGAAAATATAGCGTCGTCATGATAATTTCTTACCCAACTATTCCTATTAGTTTAGAAAGCTTCCACATTTAACGTAAATGCTTCTTTTCAAAACAATTATTTATTTTCAAAACAAATTTAGTCTGCAATAATTTGACATTTCCAACCATACCTATTATTCATCAATGACCAAAATTGAATTTACTCAATAAACTTCTCAATAATCTTTTTCGTTTCACGTAAATACATATTTTAACTATTACAACTTTTGTATAAAAAGAAGATTTGATCTGCAAGAACCTGTTATTTTCAAACTGTGTCTATTAATTGGAAGTGGTGCAACCCGGATTCACACAACAAAATTTCTTAAAAACATCTCTCTAACAATCTCTAATAATTTCCCTAGCTGCTATGAAAAAACGACATTTATTCTGCAACAACATAATATTTCCCAGCTGTTCTTATTAGATGGGAGGAGCTGAAGTTGGATTAAACCATATTTTATATATTCAATAACATTTCATTATGTCAAATAATTAAGTTCATGAGCCAAATGTTTCTAATCCAAAATGTTTCCCATTAAGTAAATGTTGGAATCAAAATGAAAGAAAATCATATAGTATACGTGTTGAAAAATTCAAAAATAATTTAATTGCTTGAGTTTAAGTGCTCAAAAAAATCTCTAATATATAATTCAAAATTTTCAATATTCAAATCTAGTGAGTTAAAAATTATTAACCAGTTTAATGTACAGTAACATAGTCTTTCGTATAAAGTATAAAACTATACATTCAAATAACATCTAGAATTTAAATAATTTTTGTTATAAATTATAAAATATATAAATAATTTATAACTACGTAATTATATTTTTACTAAAATATATATATTTTTACTAAAAATATAATTAATATTCGAAGTAAGAAGTATTTGTAATTTTTTATGAATGAATTTCAAAAACAAAATCATATTATACGTTTTATACGTTATATACGTTTTATACGTTACGTATTATACGTGTAACGTATAAAACGTTTTATACGTGTATATTAACAACCCTGGTAAAAACAGAACAAAAGTTGATATGTCTATTCTCGATAACTAATTATTTAATTTTACTATAATTATTTGCACCTAGCTCATTGAGCTTTTGCAAATATATAAATAGTTTATAAAATTTTATTGTTAAATTATATATTAATAAATAAACACAAACAAGAAAAAAAAAAAAAAATTGTCGAATATAAATTATTGATATTTGTACATTTTTTTGTTGTAAAACATAAATTGAAGTTATTAAATCCGCGTTCTATTAAGATGAGATTCAGGTTGCAGAAAAAATTAAATCAAATCAGCATTGAAATTTTTGAATGTTCAACAATTTAGGAGAATTACTTTGTTTAATTGTTCGTCCTTGAAAAAACAAAACAAAATAAACAATAAATTCGGCCGGAACAAAGGAATAGTACAATTGCCTGTGCGTAATATTAGAAAATTGCTATTTATTAATAAAACTAAGAATAATTAGATACTAGACATTAGTTAACAATAAAATGAAATAACAAATACAAAATTAATAGTGTATTGGATAGTCGGATTTATAGACAAAAATCAGCTATAAATAAAATTATGTTAGCAAACTTAAACAAAAGAAATTAAAACACAAATAAGTTAATAATTCTAATTGTTTGATCTAAAATGATGATGGAGTGTATTGGCTACTTTTATTGAATAAATTATTGGGAAGTGAACGCTTTTATTTGATGGTTGACGGTCTCCGATACCATAGTGCATAGTGCATAATTTTTTCGAATGACGTGTTGTATAGTGTAGGTCTATACTATACCGACTGGCACCTGTGAATTTTGGAATACATTATTTAAATTGCTGGGTTGTGACGGTCATCACAAATAGAAACTTATCTTCAGCCATCTTGCACCTGTTCTGACATCTTCATTCTACGTGCAGTTAACCACCAATCAGCTGCTTCCGATTGCTTTTCCAGCCTTGAATACGGGATGACCGGCTAAGGGTCCAGAAATTGAGGAGGAGGGATATGTTAAAAACCTGGGGTGATTCCTTTTAATAATATATGTATGAATATGGGCGTGAGTGTGTGGACCTGTGCGTGAATGTATGGGGTGCATGTGGGCGGGTAAATGCATATGTAATTAATATTTCGATTTATTGTATTTTGTTTTATAATTTTAATTAGTGCATTGCCTTGTGTGATTTAGCCATTCATTATCAGTAATTTATTGTTGGAAAATATGAAGGAAAACATTAGTATTAGCGAATGGTTACAAGGTTCCTAATAGCACCATTAATGATAATATTCACTGAAATTTAACCCAAACTAATTTTTTTTTTATTATTGCGATAATGGGTGCTGAATTTTGAAACCATATTGTCTAAAGAAAACGCTTTAGAAATCATTCACGATTTTTTTAAGATAAAACTATTACACCATAAAATAATAATACCTTTAACGGGATCGAAATTACTCATACAAATCTCATCCTATAGTATGACTAATAATCAAACTAACGTTACGATTAATACCTTTCGAGATAAATATGAAAATTTTCGTAATACGAGCTGTGGTTATTCATCACCAAATTTCTTCATTTTGTTTAATGGTGGATGTCATGAACTTATGCCTTTACATATTCGTAACCCATGGTATCTTGGTCTAAAGCAGATCAGTAAATATAATAATGCTTCGAGGTTTTTACTTCGTATTCAAAAAATGACGAACAATTGAATTTGCAAATACTAGAGAGAGTTGGTTCAACAAATAAATTTTAATTTTCGTATTTTAACCGAAATTAAAAAGGAACCGTTTTGGTGAATTTCGATCAATAAAAAAAAATAAGTCGCTGAAGAAGCGGATGATGATGAAGTTTTCTTTTTATTAATGACTATATACCTATTGTAGACCAACTTTGCATAATAGTACTTTAAATTTTAAAGCTTCAATCTTTCTTTGATTACAAATTTATATATTGTTTTATTTGCTTTACCATAATTTTCATTTATATTATATTTCTCACGTAAATTTGGCGTATGGGCTTGGATGTGTGCATGTGTATGTGTATGTGGGGGTGTGAGTGTGTGTGTACATGAATGGATGAGATGCGAGAGTGTAAATGAGTGCTGAAATATGGGGGTTGGACGTGGTGATCGTGGTTCGTTCGTACACGGGGGTCGCCAGAGTCTATTTAGTTCACTTACCTTTTTTTACATCTATTCTTATCTCATGTTACGCGTACAAATACAGTTATTTGTGCTGGAGCAGCAGGTATCCTTCTCTCGACCCCATAGCCTGCAGCTAGTCTGGGGCTAAAAATAATCTCGCTAGGCACGCGACCTGCTATGCCACTTCATTGTTAGTCAACGAAGCAGCGCTTCATTACAATCTTTAGGTGTCTCCAACATATAGAACATAAGAAACATAAAAACAGGAAGAAAAAATGTTTTCTTTCAAATCCTCATTCAAATAAAACATTTATCAATTTTCTGATAAATGGGATTTTTGAAATAGAGGAAATCTTATGCAAAATATAAAACTTTTCCATTTTCCAATCGTTTAGAAAATATATCTTAGTTTATAGAAAAAGTTAAAATTAATAATCTTTAGAAGTATTTTATTTCATTTTCTAATTAATTATTAAATTTATATTTTATCGATTGTCTTCCTTTTGTTGCTTCTGTTGTAGTTGTTGTGTGTTAAAGGTGTTATCTTTTGAAATCGAATTACGAAATGAAATTCTATCTTAAGATTGATGAACACAGTTACTCGTATACTTGATTATTTTTTTGTTTAGATATACTTTCAATTGATTTAATTAATTTAGTTGAAGAAGGGGTAACGGTAGAAATAATTTGAGTTTCTATGTTTTGTAATTTTTTTAATCCGATTATGAGGGATTAAATGTTATTGAAGATCACATTAAGTTTTTTGTTGCCGGTGGATATTTTAATCTTTACCCAATAATGGAGCGTTTAAGAGATTTAAACTGTATGTTAGAATGAATTAGTTTAGAGTTTTATTTTGGATAATATAAACGTTTTCACGGTAATTCACGGGTTTCAAAATTTCCGTTTTCACGGGTTTAAAAATTTCCAAACGAGTGACTTCGTTATTATATATTGGAGACAACCCAAGTCATACTGAGTTTCGTCCTAAACAATGAGGTCTTTCTTAATATAACTTAGTCTTTGGTACCTCCATGAAAAACATTAAAATGTATCACAAAAATAACTGGTGATTATATTATGTTTTACAGTTGAATCTTTGTTTTGAGTTTTCACAGAAAAGCAAGTTTGTCTGGCATATCAAAACGTATTGGTCTAGACCAAAAGTTGTTACGGCTAATATAAACATAAGCGTGCATATTTTACAGTTTGATCTTCCGAAGTTTCGGCTTGTTGTTGAGTTCAACATTCACTTTGAAATTTCTAAACTACTTATTGATTGATTAAGAAACTATGTTTTGTATGACTGTAAAACTTTTAGATTGAACTAATTAAAAACTTTATTATTTTCTACACGTAAAACTTACAAATTGTTACAACTTTCACAAATGGTCATTTAAAAACAAATATAAAATAAAATTACGATGATGTTGAATAATGTTATTTAAGTCAACCCTTTATACATCGCATGAAATAAATAAATTTCCCTGTCTTTATATATTAAACAATTAATTCAACCTCATTGAGGTAGAAACAATGAAAGAATAAAATTAAATTTATTCATAAAAGTTTAAGTAAAAAATATATTAAAGTTTTTTGTTTTTAGTTAATTGCTCGTAACAGAAGTCGTATCATTTTTGTTGAAGAAAATTGTGGAAACTTGACGTTTTCCTTTTTATTCCATTTCATACAACATGTCACGTTTTGTTATAATTATTTTTATTAACATAATTAAATGTTTTTATTAAAATTGTTGAGAGCTATGTTTCGTTTTTTCGTTCGGTTGTAAGTCCTTTGATGGCTTAAGGGTTGTTTTTTATTGCTAATTTGTTAAAACTGAAATAAATTGCGTTTGTACATTATGAACAGTAATCATAAAAATATGATCAATAAATTATTATACTGAAAACTCTCAACAACGTTTTACAATGTTTGGTCTTTTCTATGAGCTATCAAGAAGTTTCTGTTTAGCAAACTGCAACTCTGATATCTCTAATTTTTTACACAATCGTCAACTATTACGTTAAAATTTGTATGAAGCAATAGTTAAATCCTTCTAATTGATCGGTCGGAAATCAAGAAATTCTTCTAGTGGTGTTTATAAAAAGGTCACAAGCTTTTTACTTGTCCTTCAAAACAGAAACAAAGGAAGGGTAGAAACAGTTTTAAGATAATCCAGCCGACAGCGTTAATCATGCGATTGGATATTATAATATCATCAAAGTTGAAGATTTGCTGGAATTATTGTGCTGGGCTTTCATTTGTTCTTGTCACTGTTTTTTGTCATTTATGATTCAATTAAAATTACATTAGTGATAATGCCCAAAAAGAATGTTTTTCAATTTACCGCCACATTTGTAAGCAAAAAGTTCTTGTACGCTGATAAAATAGAAAATATGAAGACGACAAGTTCTGATTTTTTTGAAGCTTTGTTAATTGTTGGTGTAGAAAAAAAATTGAAGCGTTGTTTTTAATTTTTCACTAGCTAGTTGTGACACAAGGTGGCTCGAAATTTGTAAAGAAATTTAGAGACAAAGAAAGTTTCAAGTTAAATCGTGCTTAACACGGTTATCCGATTTTGATGATTTTGTTCGTTTGAATAAGTCCGACAAATATTCTTTGCGAAACTATAAGTGTGATATTAATATTTTTCTTTTATACTTTACTTAAAGTTAGTATCTTCCAAACCAAAAAAATCATTAAAATTTGTTAACCCGTTTGAGCACAAATGGACTTTAAACAATCTTTTTTTTTTTTAAATTTCTAAATAAATTTAAAGCTACTCTGTGTCAAATCTGGTGAAAAGGTAATAGCATAAAATCAATCATTAAGTTTTTTTTACTATAGTAATGATTACCAAAGTTTCAAGAAAATCGGAAATGGTCGGGTCCACATGGGGCCGGATTTTGAATGCTATTTAGAAAATTGAGCAAAATATGCGTCTTCTCACCCCATAGTAGGGCTTCCATAGAAAATTCAATAACTCTAAGTCTTGTCATTCAATTTTTATGAAAATCTTTTACGACAAGACATTAACCATTAATCTCTAACGCGGATAATTTCAAAAAATATTTAACATAGATGGGGAAGGACCACCTCTTTTTTTAAATTTCAATCATACCGTTTGATTTCGATTTAATTCGACGTATGAGCTATAGATGTGGACTGTGGTTTTCCATAGAACTAAGCGTTTATGAGTTGGTTGAACAAAGTGAGGGTATGTGATCAAAACTGCTGCTACACTACGGCCCAACGCTGATTCTAATGCTCGAAAAGTAGAGGGCTAATCAACTTCCAGGACATTAATTAACACTGCAACTCTTGGTTCTCATTCTAATATAAAATTTTCTCATTTGTCAAGCCCATAATCCCTCTTTTACGGCTCACCTATGTCCAGCTAAACTCACATATAAACTGTGCCTCTCGTTTTTTTATTAGTCTTGTCGAATAATTAAGTTCGCTAATGCCACACTACGGCTATCCATGGGACAGCGAGCTAAAGAATTTTTCCATTCCAGAGAATCTATGTTGATTTTTTGGGACCCTACTCAAGGTCAAAAATAGATCACTTTGGCTGGATTGTGCTGGCAATGTTCACAAGCAAAGAAACCTGGTCAGCTACCCAGATAACAATGTTTCTAACCTTTTCGGCGTACCGGCGTCACTTGTCTCCGACAATGGAAAATATTCCAAAGGTATTCCAAAGTTTCCAAAGTTAAGCACATTTATTCCAAAACATACACACCAATCCAATACTATAGAACGGATAAACCGTTCTATACGAAAGTTCATTCGGTAACATATCCGGACTAACCACAAAGCCTGAAATATTTATTTAAGCGAGATAATCCTTGCGAAATGCCTACCATCTATCTATGAGGTTCACTCCTCATTTTCTAGCTTTTGGCCGTCAGCGATTTGACCATGGTTCCTAATACCAATTACTTTGTGATGTTCAACACATTTCTGAACATTCATTTATTTGTTAGTACAAGACCTGATAAACTGTCTGGTATCCTGCAAAGAAACTGACCATCTAAATATCGCTTACCAAAACAATTCTCATCGCTATAAATTGTGAAGCCAGGTTCGTATTCTTTACCCTTAATAAGGTATTTACGTTCTAAGCTTCGTCCAAAGTGAAGCATAATTTCAAAGCAAGAGTTGCTTCAAAATTTATTCCCGCAAAACTAACTAAAATTTTTGGGACCCTGGAAGACATGCAGGGGAAAGTTTGTGTGTTTATCACGTAACGTACGTCCGCTGTTGAAGGTAATCATCTTTTTGACAGTCACTTTGTCTACGTAGTCTGACCGTTAAATAAGCCCTATGCTTTTGTGGTGGTTATGAATCTTGTATTTAAAATTCTTACTTTATTACTTACTTACTTTACTAGATAAGCGTATGCCCACTGACCCAATTCCAGTGCAACATAGTCCTAATTCCCCTAATAATTGTAGTTTTTAGCTCGGCTTGAGAAATTTTCAGGGTTTGAGACTTCCCCACGATTTGTGACGCAAGAATTTCTGTCACAATATTTCTGTGCCAACAATTTCATCTGCCTTCTCTAACCCAAGATTCTGAAATACAGCCAGTATCATTATAAATAAACTCAAGGTATTGATGACACCATCTTCTCTGTTTCTCATGCTCTTGGACGTAATCAAAAACCATAAATCCACAATTACTAAGGAAATCTTTTTATTGGCTCTTGATGAAGAAAATGTTCTTTAATAAAATTTCAATTTTTCAGAAATTTTCAGCCCAGCAATATTCATTTTCAGTTAATATCTGCTCCTTCTGGGATGCTCTGGTTGCCAGGCAAACCTACGATCATTTGTTTCCTGTGACTCTGGTCTCGCAATGAGTAGGTGTGGCTTTCAAATTAAAGCGATAAAATTTTAGATCGTTTCGTTTCGTTTTCATGGGACATCTCATGAGGAAACAATATGGCGTCAGGACTACATACATAAAACTAATAAATAAATTTGTTTAGAATAAAATTTTTTCCTAAATTAAATTTAAACATTAGATTTGCATTTAAAAAATATTTGCAGATGTAATCAATAGTTGATACAAAAATGATCAACAATAATATTTCAGGATTTTATTGATGTATTTTTTTATTTTAAACAAAATCGTGTTTTTGGCTGGGACAAAGTATGTATATGGGGCATTCCTCGTGAAGTGGGACAACAAAAAATTTGTTTTTGCCCAAATTTTGGGAATTGATAGTATTCCATTAGAAAACGATTTCGTAATTTTTTTAGATTTTTTGGCCAACCCCTTTGCCGTCGGTGACGGTCACAAATTTGAATTTTTTTTCGTGAACGACAAACGTCTTTATTTTGTAGGCAGGTTAACACGTATACAAATTTTTTAGAAATATATTAGTTCGATAGAATTTTTTCCGTAGAATACGATAGTAAATATTAAAAAAGGGTAGTTCTCGCTCTTACTTTGAAATTTTAAAGTTTAAAATCATTTTTTCGGATTGTATAACACGTTTTTTTAAATTTTTTTTTAATTTAGTTTAAAATATGCACTTTCAAATAATTTTTATCGCGTGATGAAGTAGTGTCAATGTGAGCGCTAGAGGGCGCTGAAAGTTAAAAACCACCCCAAAAACCAGTTTTTACGCTATATCTTATGCTGTAAAATGAAAATTAAAACTCAAATAATGTATTATAAGAGCGTCATAGTAATTAAATCTAAATTCAGGGTCAAATTATTAAAATTCAAAATGGCAGCACCGATATGGCGGCTAATATATTTGAAATTGATGATTTTTGAAAATCGAAAATTGTATTCGTAATCTACGTAAAATTTTAAATCAAAACTGTTATGAACAAAATTTTCCTACAAGGAGCTATTTCCGAGGAAAAAAATCATAAAGTTTAAGAACTACGTGAAAGCTTTGTTTTTTTTATATTCAGCGCCCTCTAGCTCTCACATCGATACCACTTCCATCACGCGATAAAAAGTATTTGAAAGTGCATATTTCAAACTAAATTAAAAAAAAAAATTAAAAAAAAAAACGTGTCATACAATACAATAAGAAAACTACTCTCAAAAATTTTTTAATATTTTTATCGTATTCTACGGAAAAAATTCTAACGATTATAATATTTCTAAGAAATTTGTATACGCGTTAAACTGCCTACAAAATAAAGACGTTTGTCGCTCACGAAAAAAATTCAAATTTGTGACCGTCACCGACGGCAAAGGGGTTGGCCAAAAAATCTAAAACAATTACGAAATCGTTTTCTAATGGAGTACTATCAATTCCCATAATTTGGGTAAAAACAAATTTTTTGTCGTCCCACTTCACGTGGAATGCCCCATATATAAAAGCGACATACATTTTTTATTTAGATTTAGTTTTAAACTATTCTAAAACATATCAATATTTATTTGTCATGGTCATTTTATATTATCATGGTCGTTTTAAGACAGATGATCATCCATTTGGTCTCAAACTTTTAAATTATTTAAAAATATAAATTTCTGTTTAAATTAATAATTATATTTGATAAAATTAATTTTCGTGGAACAACATAGATAGTTGAGATGATCTTCAAACCGTTGGTGTTCATTTGTTAGCAACCCAAAATAATAAACTGAAACGTATACATTCTTACCTATTTTAGCCTGTCATTTATTATCTTGAAGGAATATTTAATGAAAAAGGACTTCATCTTACCTGGAAATAAAAAAAATAATTGCATATAAAACATTTAGTTATACAAAGAATTAGGAGAAAAAAAAGCTGGAAGTTCAAAATTGACCAAAATCGTCCAAAATCGCAAGCTTGTTTCTTTTGTTTAAGAAATTGATAATGAGACTAAGATGTTCCAATGAACTCTAAATTGTTTGCCCATCTTGGAATTATATTCACATTATCAACATTTTCAAATGCAGAAACATTTTAAAATCAATTAATTCACAAATTATTTTTTACATAAAAAAACAAATATATTATTTAAATTGTATTAGTGTAGGAAAACCAAACCAGAAAAACCATATCAACAGAAAAAAATTTATGTCACATGGAAATGCAATTTTCTAAAATTTGTCAAAATTATGGTTAGAAAAGTTTCGTAACCACAATATGTCATAGGAAACGGACATAAGCTTCTCCTTGGTTCTAATGAAATTAAATTTCGTTTTTGCTATCCTTGTGGTTTAAATGTCAAAATAATTCTTCATGAATTTAACGAACGATGGGTTATTGTTAATTTATCAACAGAATGTTTCTTTAGTTAATTTCACATAAAAGTTAAAATATGGTATGTTGTTCTTTGTTGATGTAGGAAAGGGGATCCATGTCATTAGAGAATACAAATTGAAACAATCAAATTTTATTTTAAAAATATATAAAAATAAATTTTAAAATTTATTATCAACTATCTTCGAACTAAACGTAGAAAAATATGATAAAATGAAATATAATTTCCGATTAGAAATTTTCCTGTTTTAATTTCCGTTTGTAACATGACAATTTATAAAAGAAGACGCAAATCGATTTCCGTCGAACTCTTTTTATAATAATTTTTGTTTTTGAAATTATTTTTTATAAATTTAATTTATTATATTGTTTTTCTTTGGTTTTTTAAAAGAAAAACAATCAATTTGTTATTGAAATGAAAAAGATAAAAAAATGAAAATAAAATGAATGATTTTCTGGCAATGAAAGATAATTATGTTGAGTTTAATAACAACTTTTGAAATGTGATTTCAAACACAAAAGTTTTGACGATTTTCAAATGAATAAAAATGAAATGTATATAATTTTGAACGTTGGTAACACCAAACTTAAAAATTGTGTTTAGTTTTAAATTTGAAAAAAAAAAACAAAATAAGATGTTGGTCCTTCGAGCCGGATTAAAAATAATTGTGAAATTAAAATATTGTAATGTTTAGATATGTATTTCAGCACAAATAAAATTTACTTATTTTAGTGTTTGTGGATCAAGTTTTTTAAAATATTTTAATTAAAACTTGATCGAAGATTTGAAATTGAGATAAAATGATTAAATATATAGTAGCTTAAACTATACATTCTGAAACTTCTAAATTGTGCAAAATATAGTAACGTATAGGTGAGTTTTTCTTGAATTGTAAATTTGGTTTTCATCAAGGAATTGGATTTTAATAGGAAGCAAGCAAAATGCTTACTTTGTAAATTAGAACATTCAATCAACAGTTTTAAGCAATTTGCTAACTTTTCAGAATAAAAACGGTATGAAAACGCAAACAAATTTTAATTTGTGCTAAGACTATTTCAGAGTTAAAATTTGTTTGACGCGATATTGGCATTATTTTATACGAGCCACTTTTTATTTTGTGTTTTTTTATATTTAGGCGAACAAAACTTTTTGGTTGATTTAAAAAGAACACGCCTGTTTGCTCATTAATAAATTTTCAACTTGAAATTCTTTTTATATAATATGTTTAAAATTATCTCTGTGGTAACGCCTGGCGCCTGAGAATATGCAGCTTACTTGTCCCGTTGTAGAATTAAATCCATTTTGTATGAACTATTATTTTAATAAAGTTATCAGAATATTGCTCTTTAGAGTTCTCTTTTATTAATTTTTAACCAAGAACATTATTTAATCTAAAATATATTATAAAAATATTATTCACTTTTGAAAGTGTTAATTTAAAATATTTTACTGAGATTACTATGAATATTTTAAGATCTAATTACCTATTTTCAAATAAATATGATTTTGAACGTTGATAACAAAAATATTAAAATGACTATTGTTTAAAATGGCAAAACTACATGTAAAAATACAACAAAAAAATAATTTGGTCCTTCGAGCCGGATAAAAATAATTATAGTGAAATTTAAAATATTTTAATTTTTATGCATAAAAATATTATCAAAACGTCAAACTGTAGAATATGAAATTTTTATTAGAGGAGAAGACTATAACAGGTACAGAAAATTAGAAGAAAATAGTAAGCTTAATAGCAGATTAAGTCCAAGCAATATTTGGACACAGCAGATCTAGGAAAAAAGGAAAAGGTGGTGGTAAACAAGATGATTAAAACGTAGTTTATAATCTAAGATTTGAAATACCCGCTCTTCAAACCAGGCAAAGTTGTGGTAGAGTGAAGAATAGACATTAAGTTAACATAAAAGATTAATACAAAATCTAGTAAGGATATTTTGGCTGATGAGTTGCTGAAAATATGGACTTTTTCATTTGAGTGGAGAGAGCATTCGGTTTAATACAGACGACTTGCCACATCTACTCCAGAAATAGATGAAGTAACAATGGCAGCCATTTTAACAGCTGGACTGGAAACAAAAGAAAACGAGGTTACCAACTGGGTAAAATTGGAGTTAAAAATTAAGAGTAATATCGTTCTCTTTTTTAAGTTGCGCTGACACTTGGCGCCTAAAAAGGTGAGATGAAGATAGTTCTGTTCTTAAGACAAACTCGATTAGTTACTTTTGCCTTACAACCACTATTGCAAGCAGCGGCTTGACGCTAATAGAACTAATAAGGATCCACTGATTGGTGGAGTATGGTAGTTTTGTAGCAATATTTTTTCAATTAGTGTGGCTCATTCACAATGAGATCCGGGATGGTACTGACACTAACGAACCTTCCACTCAACCCTGGTGAACCTGGCAGTCTATACCATTACCATTGAAAAAGATAGAGAATTGAAAGAACAGAAATTAGGAAAACAAAACATAATAACAAAACAAACAAGTTTTTCAATAGGCCTTAGGAATCTGGAAAATGAAGAATACATAAACTTGCCTAAATCATAAACTTGCCTCTAAATGCCTATACAAATCTGAAATGAATTTGCATCTGAAAAAAAAGTTTTTTCATACTATTACCATATAATATAAAAATCCACTAAAGTGTAATGTTGATCATTTACCTCAATTAAAAAACCTATTCCTTTCATGTGTCTATCTTTGCCTTTTAATCTGATTAATCGATACGAAACAGTTATTTTGGTTATTCGTGACAAAGTTTAATTTTAATTTAATACGCCTAATTATTTTGACTAATGGAAACCAATTTCTTCTTTCTATCATAGAAACACAACACTATAAATTATTTCAAGTGATACTTTTCCATGACAATACAAATAATTCCAAATAGAGACAACAAAATATGTTTATTTTTACCAAATTATATGTTTTTGCTTTTAATTCCATTAAATCATAATTACCAAAAAAAACGGTTGTATGTAATGGAAATCTCATTCCATTACAAACAACGACCTACAATAGAATCACATTTCCCAATTACTTTGTCAATCATAACGATATAAACATCAAAATAAAAAAAAATATATATCTTAGATCTTTTACCGAAAACAACAGTTATAATATTTATATATTGATTTATATCCAAAACAGAATATTATATTGAATAAACCCAAAATACAATTTAATACAACGAACGTTACATGAATTTTACATTAAGTCATTACTAAATCTTTCATGTATATGAATACGTGGATATCGTGCATTACGTCAAAATCTAATTAAATTATAAGATAGACATAAAACTGAAATTTAGCTATTTTCGATTGATTTATTACAAGGAATTAGTTTGGTTGACCTAAATCGATGTAATTTAAATTATTGTTTTATGTGCAACAAATTCAATTTGAAAAATCGTGTTGCTATCGCGTTCCGTATTCACAAAATCCATAAACAGGAACAAAAAAATTCAACCCAAATTATTATATTCTTTTTCTTGAAAGATGAAAAAAATATTAAAATCTTATTGGTTCAGATTTCACCTTGGCGAGTGACATTTTTCTGCTATTACCAGAGGTATGTAATATCGCACGTTAACTCATACTTATGTATAAAAATAACTCATATATTATTGCACCCAACATTGATGTTTTACCCAAGTCTAATAAAAAAGATCTGTTGAACAGAAATGTTGACTGCAAAGGTATTCGGGTGTTCTTCATTTAAGATCCCGGACGGACGTTGCCGATTTTACGTACCCCAGTAGTGTAAAAGTCCCCATGTGTAAATCTTGTAGTTTGACTTTTATTGTAAATCGGAGTGTCATTCCAAAATCTACTGAATGTGTATTGCATGTTTGAGGGTTGCATAGTTGCATGAGTGTTGCATGTTTGTTTGTTGCATAATTTTTTATGTTGCATGGGTGTATAAGTGTTGTATGATTTTGTATGTTGCATAATTGCATAGATTTTACAAATTTCCTTGTGCAGATTATTATTCAATGAACTTTTTATGGACAGTCCTATGAGTTGGCAATCCATCGCATTTTATAATCCCGCATTATTCAGTTAAGGCTCAGAACCCAGTTTTAGGAGTGGAAGACATGGTAAGCTAAACATACTGTAACATGAAAAGCTGAAACATTGAGGCTAGTAAAGCATGCTAAGACCACAATGAATCCATTCACCCTGGGTCATTGAAAAAATTAGGAATCCTATCCAACTAGCCCTGAAATTATGGTCGTCGTCTTCTGTTGTTCAAATTTTTGAGTCAATTTATATTTAAACGGTTGGTAATGTAGTAGGGAAGCCATTATAAACAATCAAGTAGATATAATGGTGAGGTTTGATATACGGAGATGTAATGGTAAGGCTTGCTGAACAATACATCAACCGACCATACTTTCAAATTTCTCACTACAGGTTAGCTGAATTTGATCTTGGTCAGCACAAAAACTACGGACATGCGCAACGTTTGTTCTTGGCCTCTAACCCGTAAACAAAACGCCCCTGATTTTGGGTCGAATTTCTGCCCTAACTGCTAATAAAAAGACAGATTAGATAATTTGGCTTTGAATTCGCCGATGTGATTTAGTCTTCAATCATGAAAAGAGTCCGGACAAACTTTTGTTAGAATTTTATTTTTTGAAAACTGTGAAAAGCTTGCATGAGAATTTGTGCATCGAATTAACCAAAATTTACAAATTTCTGCATCCAGGTTACCGTTTCTCATCACGCGGTTTATAATTTTTTTCTGCAGTCTTTTTCTAGAAGTATTTGATCTTTTAATTAAGCTCTGTTTTATTTAAAGTATTGAATTCATTTTGAAGTAAAACAAATGCTGCGCACAGATCTGATAAAGGCAACGATAAATATTTAAAGCAACTGCCGACATATAATATTCGCTGGTGAAGCCCATTATCACTAAAGAAATAGAAAAATTAAGAACAAGAGAAGATCACTGAAATACTGATGCGCGACTCTTTTTTTAGAAAAATTAACACACTTTGTCGATCGACCGTACTGTTTATATTAAATAGTGGTACAGCTGATCCAACAATTAGCATAACAGTTAATACTTTTTTCAATCAAATTAAATCACAAAATAGATTTATTTAATTAATTTAACATAAAAATGAAACCATTTATTAAAAGCACTTCAAGTTTTAGTCCATCGGGAGGTGTTAGTTAATTGTTTGGGTGATAGAATTTTTTTTCGAAGTCTAAAAATAATAATTTTATCTTTCCGACAACAATCGCAATAGACTTATTTTTATAATTTATTATATTGTATTGAAGAGTGAAATACATGTAATTTTATATATTATAAATTAAATTAAATGAACAAAAATTTTATGAAAAATAACAAATTCAAACTGATGCGCATGGTTAACTCTCAAATAAAAAGTTTAAAGCTTTCAATAATTTCATTTGAATTAATTTTCCAATAGAAAAACATTAGATTTTGATACGATTGTCAATCCTTTTTGGCTTATCTAGATTAAAGTTTTAAAATTTTAGTGTTTCTTATCTTATGTGTTGAATTATTTTGTGGTCATTAGTTTATAGGCAAAAATAAGAAAAAAAAAGAAATTATCTGTTTGTGTTGTGAAATTTTTTTGGTTCGATAGCGCAATAAACTTACGCTGATGGTGAACTTGTTGGTTTTTTTTAAGGGACCTTGGTTTTACAAGCTTGGTCCGTCACCATACAAAAACCGCAATAATAACGTAATTATTTTATTGTATATATTTTTTTGTGAAACTTTTGTTGTATGAACTTTTCGTCGACAACAAACACAAAAGAAATACAAGTTTTCCTAGTTAGATATATTATATAAAATTACATTCCGTAAGACTGATGGTAGTTAATTTAAAATAAAAAGTTTTTTTTGAGAAATGTTCTCGAACTTTAATTAAGCCGCAGTATTATTGCTATGTATATTCTAGTGTAATTTTTTTTTAGAGAACTGTTCATTAAACCGTTTTATGAATATAGTAACTTTCTAGTAAAAATTCGATTGTGTACTTCATTTGGGATTGTGAATAAACCGCTTTATCAGATCACCTAAAGGTGTTATGTAATTAATTTTTTTTTTGAGAAATACACTTGTGGATGTCTGAAAATCACTTCAATTATTTAAAGTATATAGCCTATTGACAACTACATTGGCTTGGTCAACTTCGGTCGTGGTACAATTACATCATTCAAACTTTTATTACGAAACAACCTCTGCATACTGCATACATTCTCTTCTGTTCGCCGATATTATTAGAAGTTCGCGTTGGAGAGATTGGGATCAACAGGGGTCAAGAATCTTAGTTGAGATTTACCGCTGTACCTCATGCATATGTTGGAGCGTGTGATAATTTTAATCTGATCTGGACATTACCATCAATTGACAACATCATTCGTAGGACATCTACACCTTACGAAGTGCATATGCCAGAATTTTTTTTTTAGTGTGATCTTACCACATTTGTGCTTTTGATTTATTGAATTTTATGGAGCTGTTGGAAAAGATCATGTAGGCGTCTTCAGGGTGAATGAGGAGTTGGGGATCTGGACAAACTATAGGGTGAGTCTTATTTTATCTTGTTTTATATATATGTATAAATGATTATGGACATGTATGTAGGTGTATAAGTGTGGGTATATGGAGGGGAATATCCCTACAGGTAGAAATTTTTTTTTGTGGCTGTGATTATACCACTCTAACTTAAAAAAAAAAAAAGAAATAAAAAGAAATCATATTACAGTTATCGTTGTGGGTAATGTTATTCAAGCGAACGATGAAGTAGTATGGTAGTGATTTGAAAATGTTCTTCATCATTGTAAAATAAGGGAATTGGTTTAAGCTCAATATGGTTTACATTAGGGGTGTATAATAAAGTAATCCAACTTACGGCAAATGAATCATATACACCGGAGACAACAAGGGAATGCTTCTAATTGTTCCAACCAAATGGTTTGTGGAGAGTTAAATTACCTCAGCTATTGGAGTATAAATCTGAACATTTTAAACCTGACAGCGCTGTATACTGATATTAAACTAAACATTTTCGAAAATGCAAATCAGCTTTAGCAGAACATTGATTCCTTTATGGTTAATACAAATCGTTTTGTTATATACGACGTTTATAAAGTAAATCATTACCTACGCTTATTGTGTTCAATTTTAGGTTTAATTTGGGTATGATCGTCATAACAACCATTTGGTGTCTTGGTTATTGTTAACGTATGGCATGGGTGTCAATGCGGATACTACATATGTTTTTTTGATAACCCAATCCCAAGAAGAAAAAAAATAAAATTAATGAACCGGGATAGATGTATGAGTGTGTATGCGTGAGTGTATGGGGGTATGGATGACGGTGTTTACATATGTATGCGTGAGTGTATGGGAGTATGTATGACGGTGTGGGGTGTGTGTGTGCGTGTGTGTGAGTGTATGTAGGTGAGTGTGTGTGCGTGTGTGTGTATGAGTGAATGCCATATAATACGGGGACTGGACGTGGTGATCGCGGTTCTTTCATACACGGGGGTCGCCAGAGTCTATCTATTTCACTTGCCTTTTCGTTTCTTTTCCGTTCTTATCATGTGTTACGCGCAAAATACCGTTATTTGTGCTGGAGTAGCAGGTACATAGATTGTTCGTCCCCACTTACTGAAGCTAGTTTGGGGCTTTAAAAACTTCGCTAGGTGCGCGGCCTGGTATGGCACTAAGTTGATTATTCTCCGAAGCAGCGCTTCATTACAAATTGTATAAAACTAATTATACAAAAATAAAATAAAGACTCAATGTTTTTTATTTTTTTTGCCTATGAATTCAAAGATAAACCAATTGAAATAAATACATGTAACTGTCTTGGGAGGATAAAATTTTATGTTGCGCTCCGGTTTATGAATTTTATTCTCTTGCAAATTTGTCAAATGGTAAACTATTACCACAGAATAAAATATATCACTAAACACTTACACAATAAACTACTACTGTGAACTAATTTTGGTTGTGTTATGCCCAGCAATTGTGTGATGTCCAACATGTAGCGTTTGGAAAAATCTACAATCAAATACAGCTCAATTTGAATTCTGAATAAAGGTGTTAGCAAAGGCCTTAGAGCTTGACAGTTACGTCTAACAGCAAAGACTAACTCCGAAGCGAAACACTTTTTCCATCTTCCATCTGTGACTCTACAACGTTACATGTTTTGCATTAACATAATTTTTCATTAATACAATAACTATACATATAACTTTTTGATCGCCGTCGAATCATCAAATGTACGATTTCATAAATTTATTGTTGTTATATATTTGCATCTTCTTTACATGGATATTTTTAGTTTTTTTATTACTATTTCTTTTGTTTTAATAAAAAACGAAACAAAAGATATGAGAATGTATGGACTCTTTTACTTCTATATGAAAACTCTATATATTTATGATCGTTTTAAATTTCCTTCGATGTATGAATTTATATTTTCAACAAATGAGAGGATGATATGATTTTAGTTGGTAAAGGATGACCCCTATTTTTGTTTATATCTGTCAATTAGGTGAAAACAAAGGAAATAAGCATTTGATTAATCAATCTGTGGTTTGATATTGTTGCTTCTGTAATTGTTTTAATAATGTCGACAGCTATACAAAACGAGAAGATGTTTATGCAATCAACTCTCTTACTCTCTCAATTAGGTAAAAACTAAACTATATATGGCTGCATTTTTGGTATTTTTTTTGAGTCGTAATTTATAAATTATTTAATAAATATCAAAATTTTTTTCCGAGTCAGAAGTCTTATTTTAAATTAAATTCATTTAAAAAAAATCGTAACTTGATTATTGAAAAATTAAATCGATTGTTTAGTGATTGATCTTTGATCGATACGTAAGCATATAACTAAAATCGTATTTGGCTTCTTTTCTTTGAAAAAACAAATTTTGGTTTAACGTAGTAAAATATGAGTTTTTTATATAGAAATGAATTTATGAATTGTTCGACGCGGAAAAATATTGTGTTATTAACAAATATATGAATTGTTCATATTGTGTTGTGTGAGTTCATTTTGTAAATTAAACCAGTATAAAGCTAGTCAAGTTTTGATAAATGAGAAAAAAATAAACAAAAATTAATGTTTCGTATAGATCAAAAACCAGAAAAAAAATAATTTTGATGTAATTAAAGGTAAAAATTTTGAGATTTAAAACAGAAAAAAGATAAGAGAATTGGTAGATAGAATTAATAGATAGCGACGTAATCCATAGTACTTTTTTGATTGATACGATTTGATATTTATTTTTATACTAAAACAAGTCATTTAAATGAATTTTTGACTTATTTCCAATCCCCACTTTATCGTACGGTTTAATTCGCCATTGTAATTTATCTCCTTAGTGTTTAAAGCAAACAAATATAAACTGTTTAGTGTTTCCAAACTGAATCTTAAAAACCTTATCGTAATAGGACCTCGTTGTAAATGTATCTAACACAAATTTAATGCTATTGAGATGATCTACGGATACAGTGGCACAAAATACAGTGGCACGAAAACATTGTTCATCAAAAGGAGATAAATTACAATGGCGAATTAAACCGTACGATAAAGTGGGGATTGGAAATAATAACAACGAAGAGACATACAAGGACGAAAGTCATTTTTTTCACAATACTTGGAAAACATCTGCTATCAAGACTGTAATCAACAGAAATTAAGTTAAGTAATTTTTTTTATATTCGACTAATCATTAATGTATTGGTTTGAAATTCAATTTCCGATCGATATGATCGAGTAAATACTTTCCTAGAGATTTTCTTTGTGACAAAGGCCATATTGCTATTTGTATTTGATTTCATTTTATTACATCCTGGCATAACTGTATCCCAGATACCGTTATAACAGTTAGTGTTGCTTTGATATTGTTTTTTGTGTAGCGGTTGACATTTCATGAAGTTGGGAACGAGATTGGGACAGATATGTTCTCTGTTTGGTTTAGTTTATTTTATAAATTATATTAAATTCATTTAATACATTTTAGTGTGTTATTTGCACATAGTAGCGAAGTTGTTGGACAATTTAAATTGGGTACGAATATTTTTAATTACATAATATTTCATAGTTTATTTAATGTTTTTTTATTCGCTAGCTTGAAAACCTAAACGTTGACTAATTTTAGTATCAATACCATACCTGCAGTACATATATCTATGGCTTTAGTATGTCTAGTATGTGAGCTTTTATATACTTGTTTCTGTTTTTTCTCCTTCTTCCTTTTACGAAAAACTCTGTTTTGAGCTGAATTCATCCAATTTACTCTACATTTCTTTTTGGAACATTATGTTCGGAAAAATAGCAATTGCCTTAGCTTTCGATGTATTTCGCCTTTTTTTTAAATAGAAAATCAGCATTTTTTGTAAGATCACCAAGTTTCGAGATATATCTTTTTTGCTGTTCAAAACATTGAACATTCCAAAATTTTCTTTTACGGAGAATACTTCCAACTCATCAAAAACAGCATAAAATATCCTAGTTAGATAGCGCATTTCAAAAATATATCTCGCCGGTGTGTCCTTAGTCAACGTAAGTAATATTCAAAGTAAAAAAATAGTATTTTGCTTTTTAGCCTAAAGAGGAAAATTCTTAGCACTATGGTCAGTTTAAACAGGTCATGGTCATCTAAATAAATATCTTCTAACCATTGGACTTAGAGAAAATCCTCTTTGTGAGTGTGTGGCCGAATTTTCTTAGTGTCAGAGCTAAGATGTTTTTTATTACAATCAAACTGCCACCAATACAGTTGGTTTTAGATTTTGTTAACCATACAGCACCAGGACATGACCATTTATTCTGCATATCTGGTAAAACTGCTGATTTAGCGTGCCAAATTTGAACCAAAACCAAAAGAAAACATAATCGGTGTTTGATTCCAAGGAGTGTGAATATGAGATTTGATCTTAATCCCAGCGCATTGACGATCAACTTAAATATCTTTTACATCAAGCACATATCAGATATAAATTATTGTCAATAAACATTCTTGAAACCAATTTAAGGAACAAGTCGACCTTATGTACCTGCAAGTTATTGGAGTTGGTGGTGCCTCGTATCTGGCTGGTTGTATCAGGATTGTCTTAGCTGTCTATAGTTTGTCTCCAAATTTACCCAATTCGTCGCTATAAAACATATATATGTGAGACCTAACAAATAATTCGCACAAGTATAGAACCTCTTATGACACCGAAAATATGTTGCTCTCACGTCTTGATCTCGTACTAGTTATGGTGACATATTCTTTTCTTTATATCATTCTTTAATAGTTCACAAATTTCAGACTAACCTTATGTGTGACCTCCTCATGGTTTGTTAATGTTCTTCGTGGTGTGTAATTGAAAAATATTACCACAAAATAAAACATCATACTATTCATGCAGGTCCTAATATATATGGAATGGATTAAGGTTGTCAATTCATAAATTTTTAATTTACAAGGCGTGATACCCATAACTCTTTCGAGGCAAAAAGGTCTGGGTGCGATTTAGTCTTTGTGCAAAATTTAGTGACAACCACTAGAAAAATTTAGATATTTTTTCTTTTTTTTTTAATAATTAAGCTACAAACAGATAATGATTAGCTTTTTTTTGATTAAATTACTACAGTCATTTTAATTAAATTTTCATTTTTCTTTGCTTTCGGTAAAAAATTATTAAAAAATTTTAATGCAAACAAAAGGGTAAAAAAGACCAGACACTTGTGAATTTTTACCCCAATAACCATCACAGACTTGAATTTTCTAACATGATGGACCTCGATATATATTCCTCATAAATGTTTCTTTCCTTTTCTTCATAATTTTATCTTCATATCTGTCATTTTCGAAAGTACAAATATTCAGTGCATTGAGCAGACTTTTTTGCCTATTTTTTTACTATATCGGGTAATATATCGAGGCCCATTAAAACTTGTTTTGAACAAACGACAAAAGAAGCACTTTCAATTTTCTAGAATTAAAAAGTGTAATTTATTTATAAAGTTATTTCGACCACAAGAATTTCATAGACGATTCAAAACAATATTCCAAACCAAAAACAATCCAATCATCCATTTAAAAGCTTCATTCATTTCCTTGATTAATATAACACAAAAACCATTTTTTAGCTTTGAAATAACTTAACAAAAACAAAAACTTTGTAATCAACTAAAATTAATTGTTGTAATCCATTTTAACATTTCAAAAAAAAATTTCATACGAAAATTAAATTTCATTTTCTTTTCCGTTTTCACTTTTCATGTGTGTTTTCATATGGGGATAATCGGTCAACAAACGTACAAACAAACAAAACGAGTAGCAAAATAAAACAATTTTTATATTATTCTGAACCATAAACTAAAACTTTTCAACAAAAAAATTACTTTAGTTAATTAATTCCTAGATTTACCTGTTCTGAAAAATCTCATTAAACTTTTTTTGATGTATTGATTGATAAACTTTTTTGTTTCGTTTTTACCAAAATAATTTAAACTTTCACTCAAATAGTTTTTTTTATTTAATCTAATTAATCATAAAATCACAAATAATTGACTTTGAATAACTTTTAAATGTCAAACATAGTTTATTGATAATAGAAGGAAACACTTAAATGTTTTTTTATCTCCAAAATGCATAAAAATTCCAACAAATTTATATTTATTATTTAACACCGATGCGATGCACACGTTATTTCTATACACGATTTAATCGAATATTCCAAAAAGACATTTACCATTTGCTGAAGCTTTTTTTTTAAATATAAACCAAAGCTTTTATCTATATATCTGGTATATATACATATAAAATGAGGTTATTCTGATGAGAGCAACAGGCATAACATTGCACCGCGTTTTACAATAACAGAAAAAAAACAACAACAAAAATTGAACCGAATACATCATTTGCGACGAAGTTTTAAAGAAAGGTCGGGATATGAAAGCTCCATAGATTAAATTAAAACAACAAAAAACCTGTGGAACAAATAAATTGTAAATTTTATAGAATGATAACACGAATATCATTATGTGAATATTGTTTGTTTTTCTTAACTTTGCATTAAAATCGAGGAGTGGTTGTTTTGTTGACCTCTTTTAATTTTATTACGTCATTGTTATGACAACAACATAATTTTTTTTATGTAAAACATAATTGTGCATTAAGACTTTATACATATAATAATTCAAAAACAACAATAATATAAGCATAATTATTTCTCCAAGTTGGTTGTTGTGGGCGGAACTGATTATAATAATCACATGTGCGAGTGCGCTTTGTTTAAACGAAAGAGAATTAATACGAAACAAAAAAACCCGAATACAGTACTTGTGGTTTAAAGAGATTGCGCAGTCAATTATTGCAACAAAAAATATATTGAAAAATATTTTTGGAAGCACAAAAAAAGCAACAAACACAACCGATACCTTTGTATTGTACAGTTGTTAGGCTACATTGTCTGTCAAATTATTTTCGATTGATATAAAACTTGGCAACGATTCGATGCGTGCGCATTGTGATTGGTGTTTTATTTAAAATTCATTTATAATTATTTCATTTGTCTTTAACAAACTTAATAAATATGTTTTGGTTTTATTAAATAATATAAAATGTTTATTGAATTCCTAAATTATTTTTATTTCTACTTTTGGTAGAGATGTGATTTTTCAAAAAGCAAAATTATAGTGAAACGGATTGATTTGACATAATATTAAAATGTTTTATTTCATGCATTTGCAATAACTGTGTTTAGTGCAACAAGAGCATTCTAAACTTAATTTGATAGATAAAACCACTTGTATGGTATTTTGATCTCTGAGGCATCCCTGTACTAGTACCCTGAGTGTCACTTAAAAGTGACCCTCTGTATTTACTAACAGTGTCAACTATTACTGTCACTATCTTGTAAATGTGATAGGTCTTCCCCTATTCCACGACAAATATCAATTTGTTGTGCCTAGTCTTCTAAATATTTCTAAAATACTTTTTACAGTTTGACTCAACTGTTCCGTCAAATTTTAATGATTTGTACTTGCGAACATTATATTTGGCAGTTTAAGCTTCGCGTGAACGAATATTTTTTGCGACTGATATGAACAATATCTACCCCGGTAGAAAAATGTGTGATTTAGAACATTTACATGATATTATGTAAATACCTAATATCATGTAAATGTTCTTAATCACACAGTTTTTGGTGGTTTCATTGTATTTTATTGTCTGTTTTGTGTTGATTCTTTTGTCGGTGAGTGTACATAAACGACAATTTGTTTCATTTGTTTAGTGTGAGAGTGTTTGTTGAGAAGAAAATAGAAAAGAAATTACGGGGATTCACTAAAATATATTTTGATGTTGTACGATCCGCCTACATAAATGTAATGTAAAATAGAGAAAATGTAAAATGATTTTAGTATTTATCTAAATTTTAAATGCGTGGGTTCTATTTCAAGAGAATTAATTTGTTAGAAAAACATAGAGCAACATGGAAAACAACGAAAGTGATTTTAAATTTCTTTCAAATGCAGCTGTATCCAGGTAATTATTTTTATTTTTAATTATAAATTAAAATTAAAATCTCATAAAAATACTAAACCATATTTATTTACAATTTTTTAATATTTATAATGTTGAAAAATTGTAAATAAATATAGTTTAGTATTTTTATGGAGTAAAAATGCGTAAATATTTAGGTAACTTGTTATTGAGTTTGTTTCAGATTAACGTATGAGGAAAGGCGAGATTATTATGCGAAAGTGCTTAGCGCAGATGACGCCGATGACGACGGAGTATTAGAAGAGGTTGATGCAGATAACGACTCTGATGAGGACTATTTGCCCCATCAAGCAAATGTTGATTCTGATGCTGAAGTAGATAATGGGAGAGAAATGATGGTAACGAAGGTGAATCGTCTTCAGAAACGAATGAGTGTTTTACTAGCAAGGATGGTACCATGTGGTATAAGAGTCCACCAGGACTGCAACGCCAGTGGTCGCAAAATATTTTTTGCGATACGAAGTTTATTGGTCCCAAACCGGCTACGAAATTAATGACAGAAAAGGATACATTTTACTGCATAATGTGTTGTTATACACAAGATTTTATTTGCAAAAATACAAATAAAAGCGCAGAAAAAGATTACAATGAGTGGAACCGTCAAAATCCCAATAGGAGTGCGCTGATATGGAAACCACTGAAAGGAGAAGAGTTTTCAGTGTATTTGGGAATTTTGTTGGTAATGGGATCTCATAGGTCGAACTATGAATCACTCAATGATCTTTGGAAAAATAATGCTTTTCCGCTTTATCGCGCTACCATCTCAGTAAGACATTTCAAAGAAATAACAAGATTCATCCGATTTGACTCGTATTTTACTCGTGAAATTCAACTAATTGATGACAAAGCAGCAGCTATTAGGGATGTCTTCGAAATGATAAATGCAAATCTTAATCATCACAGCAGAAAAAAAAAACGAGAAACCCGTCATGCATGTGTCAAATGCAGAAAACCTGTATGCGTTGAACATAGCATCACGCATACAAAATGTGAACAATGTCACATGAATTAATGAATTGTTTAAATTTTTTATATTATATATACCATTGCTGTGAATTTTATGAAATTGTTTTATTTATTTTTTAAACAAACGTAACTATATTTTTTATTTATTTTTGTGTAGGCAAACAATAAAGGTATATCTTTAAAAATAAAGTTACTTGTTTTTCACATTGACCAGTAAAAATGTTCATATAAAACTCAAGGAATAAAAATATCTATCCGGGTCGATATTGTTTTCTTACGTAAAAAAAACATAAAAATCAAAAAAAAAGTGTTTAAAGATAGTCCAAAATATTTTTTCTTCAGATTTTGCGAAATCTATTTAAAAATTAGTCACATATAGTGTTTTTACGAAAAATCTGCCTCTTCTCCCGCGTAATTTTGTTCAAATAATGTGATAGTGCGATTCAACATGAGCAGTTCACACATCTCAGGTCCTCCAAGCTTCTCCTCAGAAATTGTACAAACTGCAAAGTGTGTTAACTATTAACAAAGCTTGTGCTGCTACTATTCTTTCCAAATTTATTAATCCTCGACGAAATCTGGATTTTTTAATTATTGGAAGCTAGGATAAAAAGGTTCGTGTTATACGAAGCTTCTACCCAATTTAACCCACAATTTAAAAAAAAGTTTAACAATTTAGAAAAAATGTTGAAACCAGTAATGATTGGGGAGAGAAAAAATTCTTGAAGCTCTCCATTGATAGTGGTCACTAAACCCAAGAGGAAGGTGTAGCTCTATAAATTTGAAACACCAAAACTGTTATAATTTAATAATATTGATATTAAATAAATATACTGTATAATCGGCACATGAGTTTTATTTCTTGACAACTTGTTTACAGTGGTACCTAATAACTAACAACTATTATACAGTGGTATAGTTAATAACTAATAATTATGCTAGTGACATCTATGTGTTATGTCACTAAGTTCATAGAATATCTATAATAAAGAACTTATAACTATTACATCTTCCCCTTTAAATATTGTGAATAGAATATAATTCAAAATCCCGAAATTTATCTGGAATTCTAATATCACGCTTTGGACGAGAGATAGAAGAAAGAGTTTCTGTTACTGAACTATTTTCTATTACTTGTGAGGTCTCATTGCTAGACTCATGTTCTATAGGGTAATGTAAAGATGGAGAATTCAGTGAAGAGCGTAAATGTTTCCTGTTCCTACGATATGTTCCATTGTCTGTTTGAACAACATAAGAACGTGGAGTAGAATGTTTTTCTATAACTTGTCCTTTTTTCCACACAATTCCTTTCTGCATAAGAATACTTTCTCCTTCATTTAATGGTTCGAGGTCCCTGCTACCACTTTCAAAATATTTCTTTTGTGTTAGTTTTGCTTGGTCTTTCTTTTTTTTAACATTTTCTTCTATTTTTGCATTTAATTTCTTAAATGAGTAGGTATTCTTGTTCGTAATCTTCTATTCAACATTAATTCCATAAGAGATTTTGGAGGAGTTCCCCTATATTCCAATAACATTGAATAAATATCAGTTCTACTTTCATATGCTTTATTCATCATGGTTTTTGCAATTCCTACACATTTTTCTGCTAATCCATTCGATTGTGCGTATCTTGGACTAGATGTAGTTATAGTTATATCCCAATCTTTACAAAACTCTCTAAAGTCAAAACTTCCATATGGCATATTGTCTGCAATTATTTCCATGGGAATCCCAGTAGACGAGAAAATTTCTTTTAATTTAAAAATATTCTCCGAAGTGTTTTTTCTTCTTAGTTCCTTAATTTTCAACCAATTTAAATAGTAATCTATAACTTCCAAATAATTAATATTTTGAAATTCTAAAATGTCTGTTGCTACCTTTTCCCATGTTCTAGAAGGTATTTTGTGTGGGTGTAATAATTCCTTTTGATTACACCTCTTTTGATTTCTCAAACTTTACAATTGTTTAATTTCGTTTTCACTATCACGATTCCAGGCCAATAAACTACTTCTCTCGCTCTTAATTTAGTTTTTTCAATTCCAAAGTGGCCTACATGAAGATCTTTTATTAAGTTTGACATTTCACTTTGTGGAATTATCAATCTGTCTTCCATTAAAAGTAATCCATTTGATTCAGAAAAGCTGTACCTGATCTTCCAATATTGAGAAATCTCTTCTTGAATATTTTTTCTGGTCATCTATTTTTGTGAAAGAATAATACTATTTTTAAAACTTCATCATTTTTTGTTGATGCTACTAATTTCATTTTTCTTAATTCTGTTGTTGCTAAATGTTTTTCAATAATGTGCACTACACTTTCCAACTCTGGGTTATCTTTAACAGGATCTTTGAAATATGCACGAGATAAAGCATCAGCAACATGCATTTCTTTACCTGGTATATACATTACTTCAAGTTCGTATTTCATAAGTTTTAAAATCATTCTCTGTAGTCGACTTGGTATTTTAGATAAATCTTTCTTAAAGATTTGTATAAGTGGTTTGTGATCAGTTTGAATTACAATCTTTCTTCCAGATGTGTAATGATGAAATTTTTCCATTCTAAATACGATTCCAAGTAATTCATTTTAGATTTGTGCATAGTTTTTCTCCGTAGCAGTCAACGAACGAGACGAGTATGCTATTGGCTCTGAATTTTGTATAAAACATGCACCCAATCCAACCTTTGAAGCGTCTGTTTGCAAAACTGTCTGCTTGGACTCATAAAAAAACTAAAACTGGTGCTGAACCCAATGTTCACTTCAATAACGTAAATGCCTTTTCTTGATTTTCTTCCCTAAGAAAACTAATATTATTTCTCAAAAATAATCTCAATGGTTCACTTAATTTCGAATAATTATACTGGGGTTCTGACTACCGGGAACAGTTATATCGGCCAAAAAAAAGTTATGCGTGTCCCGGCGTTTCGCTGGGTCACGTCTAGGAATCGAAATATATCGATTTGTAGTTAGCAAGTATCATATAGGGGAAATTGTCACGTTTGGGGGTCTTTTTTGACATAACTCGAGAACGACTAGTCCGATTTTGCTGAAACAAATTTAGAAATTAGGAATTACAGTTTCTTTAATCTACTGATATACTATACTGAAAAAGTAACAAAAAAAATAAAAAAATAAAAATAGAATAAATAAAACTAAAAAAAAATAAAATAAATAAATAAATAAAAAAAAAAATAATAAAATGAAATGAAAAAATTATAAAAATAATATAATATATATATATAGTAAAAATATAAAAAAATATAATAAACAAATAATAAATAAAAAATAAACAAATAGTAAATAAATAATAAATAAATAATAAATAATAAATAATAAATAATAAATAATAAATAATAAATAATAAATAATAAATAATAAATAATAAATAATAAATAATAAATAATAAATAATAAATAATAAATAATAAATAATAAATAATAAATAATAAATAATAAATAATAAATAATAAATAATAAATAATAAATAATAAATAATAAATAATAAATAATAAATAATAAATAATAAATAATAAATAATAAATAATAAATAATAAATAATAAATAATAAATAATAAATAATAAATAATAAATAATAAATAATAAATAATAAATAATAAATAATAAATAATAAATAATAAATAATAAATAATAAATAATAAATAATAAATAATAAATAATAAATAATAAATAATAAATAATAAATAATAAATAATAAATAATAAATAATAAATAATAAATAATAAATAATAAATAATAAATAATAAATAATAAATAATAAATAATAAATAATAAATAATAAATAATAAATAATAAATAATAAATAATAAATAATAAATAATAAATAATAAATAATAAATAATAAATAATAAATAATAAATAATAAATAATAAATAATAAATAATAAATAATAAATAATAAATAATAAATAATAAATAATAAATAATAAATAATAAATAATAAATAATAAATAATAAATAATAAATAATAAATAATAAATAATAAATAATAAATAATAAATAATAAATAATAAATAATAAATAATAAATAATAAATAATAAATAATAAATAATAAATAATAAATAATAAATAATAAATAATAAATAATAAATAATAAATAATAAATAATAAATAATAAATAATAAATAATAAATAATAAATAATAAATAATAAATAATAAATAATAAATAATAAATAATAAATAATAAATAATAAATAATAAATAATAAATAATAAATAATAAATAATAAATAATAAATAATAAATAATAAATAATAAATAATAAATAATAAATAATAAATAATAAATAATAAATAATAAATAATAAATAATAAATAATAAATAATAAATAATAAATAATAAATAATAAATAATAAATAATAAATAATAAATAATAAATAATAAATAATAATTATAGTAATATATAATTTTGGATTTTTGAGATCAATTAAACTCAAGTAAGTAAAGAAGTAATTGGAATATTTTCAATTCAAAGGTATGGTTTGAAGTTTCTCAGAAAAAAACTACAATTCACATTTTACGTGTTTCGGATCGAATATATAATAATATATAATAATAATAAATAATAATAATAAATAATAATAATAAATAATAATAATAATAATAATAAATAATTATAATAATAATTATAATAAAAAATAATAATAATTATATAATAAAATATTATTAAAATATAAAATAAAATTATAATAAAATAAAATAATAATATAAAATAAATAAATAAAAATAAAAAAATAAATTAAAGATAGAAATTACAAAAAAAAGTAAAAAATAATAAAATCAATACACATAGACACATGTCCAAATACATTTAAAACAATAAATGTTGGAGTTTATTCCAGTAAAAATATTTTTAAAAAAATTTCTATGAAAAATCAATATTCTTGTCAAAATGAGATACCTTTACTTAATTGTGAATAAGCGAAACGCGTTCATCGATTTTCATTATCCATGTCTCATTTTGTGCACAGATTATGTGATTTTACGTCAAAGTAATAAGGCTTGACACTTTTTCCCGTTTTGAATTTTTCATGATTTTTTCATATTTTTTTTATTTTTTACGCAAAAAATTGTTTTTTTTCTTCATAAGTTTATTTATAACTGCAAAACTATTGATTGTGTAAAGAAATAATATACCAGTAGATTAAAGGACTTGTAATTTTTAATTTTTCTAAATTTGTTTCAGTAAAATAAGACTAGTCGTTCTCGAGTAATGTTAAAAAAAAACCCCAAACGTGACAATTACCCCTATATGATACCTACTAACCTTAAATCGATATATCTCAATTCCTAGACGTATCGTCCCAGCAAAACGCCGGGACACGTATAACTTTTTTTGACGGATATAACTTTTCCCGGTAGTCAGAACCCCACCGGATCCCTGACCCCTACCATTTGTCGCACAGTGTTAGTTATGTACTTTGACATAAAATTAACCATACCTAATCATAATAACCATGTAATTTCTTCTTGTTAAATTTAATATTATTTTTTCTTGCAGTTTCTAGCACTTTCATTAAGGTGCGATCATGTTCCTCTTCTATTTCAGCGGCAATAATTAAATCTTCAATTCCTTCAACACATCCAAAAATTTTAACCATAATTATTTGAAATACCTCTGGGGCTGACTTTATTCCAAATGGTATTCTCAGGAACTTATATCTTCCGAAAGGTGTATTAAAAGTGCAAAGATTAGAACCCTCCTTATCAAGTTTGATTTGCCAGAAACCTGAACTCATGTCAATTACACTGAAAAACTGTTTATTATTTAAAACTGAAGTTATATCTTTTTGTCTTAGAATTTGATAGTGCTGCCTTTTAGTTATAGCTTTATTCAGGTCTCGCGGATCCAGGCAAAATCTTAGACTTTCATTTTTCTTGTGAACGATTACTAAACTGTTTACCCAATCAGTTGCAAGTTCCACTTTTTCGATGATTTTGTTTTTCTAAATCCATCAGGAAGCTATGGAGTTCTTTTTTTAAGGATATAGAGATTTTTCTAGGAGGATGAATCACAGGATTAATATTTTTATTAATTTCAATTCTATACTTTCCTTCAATCTCTCCCAAACCTGTAAATTCACCATTATAATTATTAACAAGTTCATCATTAGTTAACCCTTTTACATTTATAACAATAATTTTTTGAATTAGGTTTAAAGAAGCACACCCTGGTAAACCTAATATCGGTTCTGTTTTGACATTTGATACAATAAAATCTAAATTTTGTTTCATTTTATTAATTTCACAATTTAAATTGACCTTACCAAGAGCTTTTGTTTTAAAGCTCCCATATGAAACTAATGTGGCATTACAATTTTCTAATTTTAAATTATTGTCACTTTCATTTCATTTATAAAAACACTGTAGGTTACCACATTAACCTCAGTTCCTGTATCTAACTTAAATTTTATTAGGTGATTATCAACTTTAATATTAGCATACCAAATATTTACATGATTGACATTATTTATTTGACTTATAAAAAATTCTTCATTGTCACTCTCCATTTCAATATTATCTAGTCTACTTTTACTTTTAAAATTAGAAAACTTTTTATCATTACCCTTATTACTATTGTAATTAATATTTTTCTTTTAGCTTATGCTTTCTTTTACACCTACTACAGTCAATTAAATTATCAGTTTTGACTTCATTACGAGTAAATCCATGATTCTTTTTAATAGCTCCCCTCGATTTCTGAACAACATCTATATTGCTTGAACTTACATCTTGTAGAATTCTTGATTGTTTTTCACTTATTTCAGAAGCTACACATATCTTAATTATTTCATTGATTGTTATATTTCCTTCCCTTAAGAGTTTTCGTTAGACATTCTTGTCTCTTATTCCACACACAACACGATCCTTTATGAGAAGGTCTTTTAATTCACCAAACTCACACGAATCAGCCTTCGTTTGTAACTCCGTTAAAAGGATTCAAATAATTCAAATATTTCATTTTCTTTTTGATGAACTGCGAAAAAATTGAAACTTTCGACAGTTAGATTCTTTTGAGGTACACAAAACTCTTCAAACTTTTCCAAAACCTTATCAAACTTTGTGGCATCTTAAGCAGTTCTATATGTAAAATTTTCCATTGCCTCTTGACCATCTTCACCAAGTAGATTTAAAAGTATCGCTATCTTGCGCTTATCACTTGCCTTACTTACATCAGCTGCTTCCATATAATTGGTAAAACTTTTTTTTCCATCTTGACCATTCAATATTCTGTTTTCCTTTTATTTTAATTGGTGGTGGCTTATGAAATTCCAATTGTTTTTGTTCTTTTCTAACCTCACTTATTTTTTATGTAGCTTTTTGCCTTTGAATTGATGTGTCTTTTCTATAATGCTTCTCAGACCTTGATCAATGCTACTTTAGTTTAGTAGTTCAGATACTTCTGACACCACGTTATAATTTAATAATATTGATATTAAATAAATATACTGTATAATCGTTAAGCACATGAGTTTTATCTCTTAAAAACTTGTTTACAGTGGTACTTAATAACTAACAACTATTATACAGTGGCATAATTAATTACTAATAATTATGCTAGTGACATCTATGTATTATGTCACTAAGTTCATAGAATATCTATAATAAAGAACTTATAACTATTACAAAAACCAATATTTAGAGGATGGCCACAACGAAATTTGCAGAAAAATAAATACATTAAAATTTTTGATTTAATTTAAGAAATAGGAATATTCATTTTTAAAGAAATTTGCTAATGATTTGCTATTTTATTTCGGTTCCAGCCTTTAAATTTTAACAAACATTAAACATTTTTTTAAAATAATTGCTTTGTTGCGTCACACAATATCAATTAATAATACATGTTATTGTCTACATAAATGATGAACTTTTTTTTGTCAAGCTTAGTTATAGTATTACATGTAGATATAATACGGTTTTTTAGATTTATTGGAGGTAGAATTCTTGTCTGCAGTTGTAGAGAAAACTTGCATTTTATATGGAGATGAAATGTATTTTAAATTTGTGTTCAATGAAAAAAATTATCAAAGAGAAGCAAAACATGGAGAATCAAGCTACAAATAATAGATCTACTGTTCGATCCCCATGATTATGTGTATTTAAATCATTAAGTTAAGTGTGAATCGAAATTCATTTATGTAAATTCCAACCAAAACTAATTCTTATTGTTAAAATAATCTAAAATAAAATTATAAGTGGCTTAGTTCGAATATTGAAATGTTTTATTTTTATTTATTTGATTCCAATTTAATGAGTTTTGTTGAAAATGCTTTGGTTAAAAAAAATTGAAATGAAAAATGAGCGAAAAAACCAATCAAGTACAAAACGTGAAAATATTGATTCAGGTGAAGTGATAATTAAACCGTCCAACACATATATTTGATACAATGGACACGGTGATCACTTCATTTCTTGACGTTCCATGTTTAGTGTGAATATTTATAAGTTTAATGTAAATCAGTAATTCCAATGTTGTTCGGAATAGAGAGTTAATATTGTAATACGGACGGGTTATGGCCAAAGGACCTGATTTGATTTCTTATGAACGAGCTGAACGAATTTAAAATTTGATTATAACAGCGAAATAGGAAACTAGATTTGAATTGGACATCAATCCATGGAATCCATGGATCCAATTGGACATCCACGTGCCATCAATATGCTAAATTTTGCGTAATTTTCTCCATTAATATTAATATACTAATATTTTCTTTCTGTTAAATGCCAATATTAACGAGGTCAAAGTTTCAATAATTAAGAAAAACTTCTTCAATAGACGTATTCGAAATGTTTTAAACAGTTAAAATGCTAAATAAAATAAAAACAAGTAAAATTGTTTTAATTTGATAGACATTGTTGTTGTGAGGGTTTGAAAAAGTTTCATTTGTAAAGACGCTAGCTCAAGCTAACTTAAAAATTTATTAAAAAATGTTATCAAGGCAAGTTCTATCATGCTACATTAAATTTAAAAGATTATTTGACCAATTTATGTTTCCATACATGACTTTTGTCTTTAAAGAAAGTGTCTAGATCCACCATATAAGGGTACCCGGTTACATGAAAACACGGGTAGACGAGTACACAGGTACACAGATACATGGGTACATGGTGACACAGCTGCTCAAGTACTAGGGTATATGGGTACTCTTGCATCCGTGGATCCGTATACGCATGTACCCGTTCTGTGTACTCGTGGATGTATCGGTAATTTCCGTGTACTCGTGTAGTAGTTTTCGAGTACTCTTGTATGTATTAGTAATTCCTGTGTACCCGTATACCCGTATATGCCCGTCTTATCTCATCTTATCTTATCTTATCTTATCTTATCTTATCTATCTTGTCTCATCTTTTATCATCTTATCTTATCTTATATTATCTTATCTTATCTTATCTTATCTTATCTTATCTTATCTTATATTATCTTATCTTATCTTATCTTATCTTATCTTATCTTATCTTATCTTATCTTATCTTATCTTATCTTATCTTATCTTATCTTATCTTATCTTATCTTATCTTATCTTATCTTATCTTATCTTATCTTATCTTATCTTATCTTATCTTATCTTATCTTATCTTATCTTATCTTATCTTATCTTATCTTATCTTATCTTGTCTTGTCTTGTCTTGTCTTGTCTTGTCTTGTCTTGACTTGTCTTGTCTTGTCTTGTCTTGTCTTGTCTTGTCTTGTCTTGTCTTGTCTTGTCTTGTCTTGTCTTGTCTTATCTTATCTTATCTTATCTTATCTTATCTTATCTTATCTTATCTTATCTTATCTTATCTTATCTTATCTTATCTTATCTTATCTTATCTCATCTTATCTTATCTTATCTTATCTTATCTTATCTTATCTTATCTTATCTTATCTTATCTTATCTTATCTTATCTTATCTTATCTTATCTTATCTTATCTTATCTTATCTTATCTTATCTTATCTTATCTTATCTTATCTTATCTTATCTTATCTTATCTTATCTTACCTTATCTTATCTTATCATATCTTATCTTATCTTATCTTATCATATCTTATCTTATCTTATCTTATCTTATCTTATTTTATCTTATCTTATCTTATCTTATCTTATCTTATCTTATCTTATCTTATCTTATCTTATCTTATCTTATCTTATCTTATCTTATCTTATCTTATCTTATCTTATCTTATCTTATCTTATCTTATCTTATCTTATCTTATCTTATCTTATCTTATCTTATCTTATCTTATCTTATCTTATCTTATCTTATCTTATCTTATCTTATCTTATCTTATCTTATCTTATCTTATCTTATCTTATCTTATCTTATCTTATCTTATCTTATCTTATCTTATCTTATCTTATCTTATCTTATCTTATCTTATCTTATCTTATCTTATCTTATCTTATCTTATCTTATCTTATCTTATCTTATCTTATCTTATCTTATCTTATCTTATCTTATCTTATCTTATCTTATCTTATCTTATCTTATCTTATCTTATCTTATCTTATCTTATCTTATCTTATCTTATCTTATCTTATCTTATCTTATCTTATCTTATCTTATCTTATCTTATCTTATCTTATCTTACCTTATCTTATCTTATCTTATCTTATCTTATCTTATCTTATCTTATCTTATCTTATCTTATCTTATCTTATCTTATCTTATCTTATCTTATCTTATCATATCTTATCTTATCTTATTTTATCTTATCTTATCTTTTTTATCTTATCTTATCTAATGAAAAATCATCGAAAAGTAAATCAAATTTAACCAATAATGTTACCTGCTATAAAGTCATTTTAATTCATTACTACAATCAACCATTTCTTAATCATAGCTTAATTTATTAATTACACTTTTTTTTATTTATTTTTCTTCTAATTAAGATAAACTTTACTATCACGGATGGAACTGTCATTATTCATACTAAAAGATAAAAACAATAAGAAGTAAAAGCTTTTCTTCCCAAACTTTTGTTAAAACTTTTAAGTTTATGTTTGAAATAAATTTTTATAGGAAATTTCACTTTTCGTCGTATAATTTCTATGCATGCATTTAAGTACTCGTTCAGAGTTCAAAGTGATTAAAAGTTAGTTTTATGACTTTTTATAGAACTTAAAATGTTTTTTATGAATATGTTGAATTACTACATAAAGAAATTTTGGGATATTATAGAAGACTTTGTTTGTACAAATTCAAATGTTAGAGAGCGTATTAAGCACACTGATTTACAACATGTCTTCAATAATTTTCAATCTTCAATTTCTAACACTAGATGTTAAACAATTTTCTACTGTAAAATTTTCCAAATTTCAATCTGAGTAAAATCATGTTGGAAATTGTTGTTGGTTTCATGTAAAACAATCTCATTAATAAAATGAAAACAGAAATAAAATTGTAAGGAAAATTTCATGGAAAAAAATTGAACTTTTGAACCATCATAAACTTTTTTTTTTCTGCAAAATCATAATTTAAAAGATTTCATAGAAAATTACAATTTCCAATCTTCTATTCTCAACATATACGAACAAAACCATAATTTATGTTAAAAATTTTCCTTACATCGACTCTTAAGAAATATCAAATCATCGAATCTTAATCCGTTTATTAACCTTTGTCTTCAATAGATCTATTTTTTTTTATTTTGGTTTTTCTTTTGAAAAACTATTTCCAATTTAATTTGACATTTTTGACTTGTCACAAAAAACCATTTTTAACTTTAAGTTAGTGTTGAGTTAAACCAATTTTAGTTTTAATGTTAACAAAAACAAAAAGTTATTTTATTTTAAATCGAGAACGATTAGTATTGTTATTAGTTTTTGACAGTTGATTGTTGGAAGTGATTTGAAATAAAAGGATTTGATTAATTTTATTTTAGCCTGTCAGTTATCTTTTTTTTTAAGGTTTACAAAATGTGTCAACAACATAAACTTTTAAAATGTTGATGAAATAAGCTTTTTACTTTTAAAACGGGGTTGTGATCAAAAACTAAGAGGGATAAAAATAATTGTAGATATTTTATCAGAAGTTATCGCTTTCAGTAAAAAAGAAAACAATTTTCATTTATTATATCCTACAAAGTCAAACTCCTATAGCATAAAAACCATAAATATTTTCACAAAAAAAAAAAAGATGCAACAACTTCAATTTGGAAGCATTCCAACTTTCAATTCCACAAAAATTCAAATTCAACAATTTTCCAAAAACACACAAAAAAAATCATTGAAATTATTCCAAAACTATCCAACATAATTTTTCAATTTTCAACCAAACAAAGAAAAATTCTTGGAATTAAACTTTAAAGCATGTAAAAGCAACAGTACGACAAATGAAACGAATAAAAACAAAACACATTGAAATACATTTTTTTTTCGTTTCGAATTTTCATGTTGTTCGTATAACTTGTTGATTCATAGAACAACAAAAACCAAAAGAAAATAGCGGAGAAAGCAGAAAAATGGAACGAATTTACATACAGATTGAGAGAATGAATAAAAGAAAATTAGAAAAAAAAACCGTGAACGAAGAGAATGATATATTGTTACAAAAAAGTCACTTCCATAATATGTCATTCGATTTTGTTTTTCTCGGAAAATTGGTTTTCTTTTTTATTTGTCTGTTATGAACAAGAAATCAATAATTGAGAGTGTATAGATAAGGGATTTATGTGTATAATAAAGATAAATTTATTTTGTTCACTAAAAAAAGTTGTATCATCGATCAACGTACACCAGATGATGTAATCAATTTTAATTAGAAAATTTTCGACAAAGTTATTTGGCGTAGTAAAAGTGTAGGAAGAGTTGTAGGAAAAGTTTTTCACATAATTTATATCTCCTAAAAACAAAGTGGGTAATCATAGCTGTATAAAAATGTGAGTAAAATATAATTTTCGTAAAATAATTTTCTTAAAACTTCAGTAAACGCATAGTAAAAAAATTAATACATGTTTTTTTTGTCATTAGCTTCGACACAGGGACACAGTAATTTCCTATATTCAATTTGTAATCATTAATCACTATAAAACTATCATAAAACGGTTGTACAATATCATTGATGCGTAATCGCGCTATGTTCATATTTAAATCTTACAATCGTTATTATTTAATAATTTTTTTATGTTGTTTCCTATTTTAATACCCGGTGGTTGTAAGAATTCTTTAGTGGGTACAATAAAACAAAATAAAACAAAATTTCCCTAGTTAGATTCGCTCTATTTCCCAAAAGATAAGAGGAATCAATCAATGGATTACGTCTCGTTCATCTTAGTGAGGGTTATGATTTTTTTTTGAGTTGCCTTTGTTTCATTTTATAAAATGTAGTTTCCTGCAATCGTTTCGTAATAGATATTTCTGTTTATAGTTTCCTTCCAAATTTTAGTACAGGTTAATAGCGAAGACTCTTTTAGTGAGTACACATATTTAACGAAAGAGAATAACCAATAAACAAGCTTATCATGTTTATCAATTTTTTTGTTATGTAAAAACGGCGTGACTTTTGACGGCTCTTAGTCGACTTTTTGTCTGATAATCGAACAGCGGTTGATATCTTTGACATTTACACATCAAGTTTTTTGATTGGAGATTCCTTCTAGTCAGATTGACATATTTTTGATATTTTTGCATGCGGTGTTAATCCAAAATAATTAATTTCGGGAATTGTGTAAAGGTAATCAACCAATTATTACTCAATTATTTAAAAGAAAAAGAAATAAACAAATTAATGAGTTCACTTTTTTGGAATGTTCTTGACTGTGATACAGTAACGTTAAAAATATAAAAAAAATATACATTTATGTTGTAGGGTAATTAGTCATAAAATCTATTGTATAGTTTGTTAGTTTAAATTAATAGAACAATTAAATCAATGTGCAGTGTTTTTTATGATTAAAAATAATAGCTCAAATATTTCATGCTATATTTATATTAAACTCACGAGATATAGATATTCTATTTTGCATGCGTTGTCAATTGAAAATTAGCAATTTCGAGAATTTCGTAAAGAAGCCATCCGCCATAGATTATATTTGATATAAATAACTAATTTAAGTAAAATTTTACACAATAAAAATGTTGTTTTTTTGTCGACAAATAAAAATAAAAACATTGATGAATACAGAGCGGCAAAGGTTATTTATTTTTTTTATATCGATCCGCCATTGACGCTTAGTCGATGTGGTTTCATTTTTTTTGGTGTGAGGAGTAAAGAATCATTCCTAGCAAAACTAAATCAAAGTGAATTGCTTACTACAACCTAGTGCATGAAATTGTTTTTTTTGGAGAGTTAAAATAATACATCTTTTGTTGTGCTCAGAAAAAAATATAATAACAAAAAGTAAACCTATGTGTAAGGTTATCACCCTGATCTTAGGGTTAGTATAATATCGTGGTTTTACCGGATTGCAATTGGGTTGGAGACACTGGTATTGTGCTGATTTTAAAAAGGCTACAGAAAAATTTGGAATTTGGAGATACAGTAGCTCCTGTGTTGAAAACGAAGTCTGGTAGGAGATTACAATATGGGTACGTACGAGGTACGTCGTTCCATTCACAAGGTGTAACGATGAACGCAAAATTCAGGGGATGATCTGCTAAATCAAAGGAGATTGAGTGGGAACTGGACCGACCATGTGGTGAGTTATTACTGTGTGTGTTCAAGTGAGGCATGAACATGTGGATCGGGGAATAGTGGGGTGATTTGGATTATTATTTAACGATGCCGTGTTGGTTATTTGTGCTGCGTTATAAATGGATCTTATAGCTCAAATATATAGTTGCCAAAAATTCTCTCACATATTAATTTGAAGAATCCCAATGGTTGTGTTTCTGGGTAATAAATTTTGACAGCTGATAATAATTTACAAAAACGCTTGCAGGCCTAATAACTAAATTTTTTCATTAATTAATAAAAAAATAAAGGGGAAATTATTATAAGTTTAGAGTTTTACCAATAAAATCAAGTCAAAATTAATAATTCTTTTAGTAACTATATAAAATCGTGAGCGTAAAGGCAGCTGCATCAAACCTAGGTGATCCGACAACAGTTAAATTTGGTTTTGAGTTTCATGCCAATTATATTGAAGGTGTGGCCGTTAGCTTGGAAAATATCGTAGACATGTTATGATTGCAGATATGCTGCGGATTACGACCAGCAATTAAATGAACTTTAGGATTTGTATGGAGGTTCTAAAGGTTTACGCATCGCAGCGTGACCCTATGATCAGTTTGGAAATCAGGAACCGAGGACGAACAAAGGACTTCAGTGTTCCGTACGTGATCGTAACGTTCCGCAGGACTTATTGGAAAAGATCAACGTTAATGGTGACAAAACTTATTGAGTCAATTCAATGGAATTTTACTAGGTTCATTGATGATGAAAATAGTCAACTAGTGTCACAACATGCTCCAGCTACATTGATTTAATAATTTAGTCCGGTTGACATAATTTATTGTTATTTATTATTTATAAAACAAAATATGATTCATATCAATTAATTCACATGTGACACGATGTGTTCATAAAATCAACATTTAACTATTAATATGGTGCCCAATGCTATGATGACTTTTTGGGAAATCATGATTACAGTCGATTTAGGGCCGCATTGTTTAGATCTACCTGGGTACTGAGGTATGTATGAAAGCGTGCGCGTATATAGGCGTGAGTGTATGAGGGTGTGTACGATGGCGAGTGTGTAAGCAAGCGTAAGTGTATAGGAATATGGATGGTGTAGGTGTGTGGATGAAGTGCGAGACCGTGTGAATGTGTGAGCGTGTGAGGTGCGAGAGCGTATGAATGTTTGAGTGAATATGGGGTTGGATGTGGTGATCGCAGCTCTTACGCATATGGGGGGCCAGAGTCTATCTGTTTCATTTACTTTTTCTTTTTTTATCCGATCATATCATTTGACATGCGTACTATACAGTTATTTGTGATAGAGCAGCATGATTTGTATCTTGACCCCATAGGTTGAAGCTAGCTTGGGGCTAAATAAATCTCATCCAGGTGTGCGACCTGCTATGCCACTTCGTTGATTCGTCAACGAAGCAGCTCTTCACTACAAATGGCATAAAGTAGAAAATAATTTTAAATTAATGATACGTACCAACGCCTCTTTCTCGAAAACAAAAACTAACGCTTGTCTGTAAGTTGAAGATGTTTTGGTTAAATAATAAACCTTTAAAACATAAAATAAAAAAGAGGTATTAATTGAATTCGCCATGTTTGAAAAAATAAAATAAAAAAATGGTTTTAATAAAAAATTTTTTTATCAGTGTAATACTTTTGAAAAGTTTTACTTAGTAAGTTCGAGCAAATTCAAATTTAAAATTTACTTGCCTCTAAAATTCTCGACATATTTTGAGCCCAAAAATTAAAAAACACATATTATTTTTTAAGTGAAAACTTTTTTAGGCGAGTTGTGCGATTTTGTATGGAGAAAAATTTATATATTCGAGTTATCATCACGCTAAATAAATATATTAAGTATAAAATATCTCTATCCGGTCGAATCGTGTCAAATTACAATATGGATATAGCGGTCGACTGAGGTTCTTTAGATCGAAAGTCAATTCCTGTAGTGGTACATTTTTTATTGTTTTTTTTTAATTTTTATTATATGCCATTAAAATTATTGTTTTTTTATTCATGATTAATAAAAATTCTAAACTTTTTTTTTACGAATTTTAAATTGATCGATAATGTAGTTTTTTAGAGTTATTGCTACTGTCTATTTCCGTTTTGTTCAAGTTATTATCATTTTGATATTTAAAAAGAAAATTAATTATTTTTTTGTCAGGCAGTGCTAAAATTAATAATATATTGGTTTTCCCATCATTATTTTCCATAATTTCGTACCCGTGAAATAAAATAAGGAAAATACAAACTAATTTTTGTGTATGTATTTCGATTTCAATATGAGTTAACATTTTGATCACAAAAGATTGATTTAAACACAGTTTAAGTCTGCGGATAATATACGGTATTTAAATATATCGCTGGTATAGTTTTTGGTATAGTTTGTTGCTATTGTCTTTTAGCACAGTTTAACGTCAATACGAAGTAAAATTTAGAATGCATTTAGGTTATTTTTACGACATCTCAATTTTTTATACTCTTTGTTATTGTTTTCTTTTTTCTTTTTTTCTATTTTCGGTTTGTGATTGTTGAACCATTTTTGAAGTGAAAACTTCTTAGGGCGCGTTGTGCGTTACGGGGAAAAATTGGCGTGCGTTTCAATTCGAGTCATCGCCACGCTGAATAAATATTAAATATAAAATAAATATTAAAATAGAGTGAGATAAATTGTAATCATTTGTTATTTTCTTATATCTTATTCTCATTTTCTTGATTTATAATCTGTTTTTTTTTTCTTTCTTATTGAATATGGTTTTTTTGTTTTTTGGTGTTAGTGTGGTGCAAAGTGTGGTATAGTAAGTTAAGAGTTTGTTGTATTTTTAAGTAAAATAAAAAAAATGTTTTTTCAAATTTGATTTGTGGTTTTTTTTGTACTTTTTAATAAAGAAAACGCAATTAATAGTACGGATAACATAAGTGTTGTTAAAATTAATGATAATAAATTATAAGCAATTTCACTCTCGTTCCTCTGATTCATATTTTTTTTTTTTTAATTTGATATTTTTCTCAGTTAATAACGGTGTGGAAATGTGGTAAAGTAAGTAAAAATTTTGTTGTATTTAGACGATAAAACCAGTTTTAAGTTTTCACTTCTGCCGGCAGTCCTCAAGACTTTTTTTTATTATTCCTCCTAACTACAGGGTGGCTGAGACCAAGTGTTACCAAATGAAAACGCTGTAATATTTTAATTTTGATTATTTTTTATTGAAATTTCGTGGAATATGTTAAAAACATATTACGTTTTATGAAAAACATGTTACTGCTCGATATGACCTACTTTGGCTCTGATTATTTGATTGAATCTTCCATAGAAAGCATTGCATGCTGACCGAACGTGGGCTTGCGGAATTTTATTTCATTCTCGAACAAGAGCCGACTTCAATGCATTAAATCAACACTTTCGTATTTTTTAGTGGACACCTTACTCTGCAAAATGGACCATATGGTGAAATCCATGGGATTCAAGTCCGGTGAATATGGTGGCCATTCTTCCGATGAAATCAGCCGCGTAACGCAATTGTGTAAACATTTTTGTGTCGCTCGAGCTTTTTGTGACGGGGCCGAGTCCTGTTGGAATGTCCTACGGTTCGTACCAAAGTGTTTACGTGCCCAAGGTAGCAAAGCATCGTTTAAGATCTTTTGGCGGTACACCTCTTGGTTTACCTTGACTCCCTGTTCAATGAAAACCAGAGGAGTGCGTCCATCCGCAGTCACTGCAGCCCAAACCATAACAGAAGCTGGTGATTGCTTGCGCATGGCAACTCTTGCGTCCAAATTATCGTTGGACTTGTGTTATAATAGACGAGGAAATAAAGCACTAAACCTAAGCAAATTGGCAGAGTAAGATGGATCGAGATGCGGTTTTTTGCATTCGATTCAGGAAACCGTCAGGAAAGTTTGTGAACATAGCCACTTTTCGGCAAAAATCCTCTGGAGTACCTAGGGGCCAGGGCGGGTTATATAAACCTCATCTCTTTGAACTTTCCATAAATTCAGCTCGAAATTGACCGAAGCTCGTTACTCGGGGGTTTTTGGGGTCGCTGAACACGAATATGATGTCGGCGATGACCCTCGGAGTACCTAGGGCCCAGGGCGGCCATGTCTAACTCATCTCCTGGAACTTTAATTAATTCAGCTCGAAATTGATCGAAGCTCGTTACTGGGGGGGTTTTGGGGCCGCTGCACACGAATATGATGTCTGCGATGACCTTCGGAGTACCTAGGGGCCAAGGCGGGTTATATACACCTCATCTCCTGGAACTTTCCATAAATACAGCTCAAAATTGATCGAAGCTCGTTACTCAGGGGTTTTTGGGGTCGCTGAACACGATGATGATGTCGGCGATGATCCTCGGAGTACCTAGGGCCCAGGGCGGGTATGTCTAACTCATCTCCAGGAACTTTCCATAAATTCAGCTCGAAATTGACCGAAGCTCGTTACTCGGGGGTTTTTGGGGTCGCTGAACACGAATATGATGTCGGCGATGATTCTCGGAGTACCTAGGGCCCAGGGAGGGTATGTCTAACTCATCTCCAGGAACTTTCCATAAATTCAGCTTATAATTGATCGAAGCTCGTTACTCGGGGGTTTTTGGGGTCGCTGAACACGAATATGATTTCGGCGATGACCTTCGGAGTACCTAGGGGCCAGGGCGGGTTATATACACCTCCTCTCCTGGAACTTTCCATAAATACAGCTCGAAATTGATCGAAGCTCGTTACTCGGGGGTTTCTGGGGCCGCTGAACACGAATATGATGTCTGCGATGACCTTCGGAGTACCTAGGGCTCGAACTTCAGTATATCTTATTTATTCGACGAATATAATAAAGGAAAAAAGCCGTTTTAAAGTCTTTATAATACAAATGTTTTATTTATTTTGATTTACACAATTTATTCATTTTCTTCGAAGTACGTGCACTTAATTTCTTCATCCAGAAAATCTTCGTCCAGATTTTCTGAAGATTGTGATTCCGTAAATTTTTCCATGTTCGTGCAGTTTGACCCTGCACAATTTTTACATGCAATATTACAAGCTAATCCATGCTTTCGGCATCCACAAGAATTACCACAGTCTTTTTTGCGAAAAACCATAGCAACTACAATTTGTTATTCTTTTTACACTAATGGAAAAGACTTTTCATTTGTTATCATAGAAAAAATCTGTTATTTTTAGTAAATTCAATAAAAAACTTCTGAAACACGTGCACGGTGTTTTTGCAGACATCATATTCGTGTTCAGCGGCCCCAGAAACCCCCGAGTAACGAGCTTCGATCAATTTCGAGCTGTATTTATGGAAAGTTCCAGGAGATGAGGTGTATATAACCCGCCCTGGCCCCTAGGTACTCCGAAGGTCATCGCCGACATCATATTCGTGTTCAGCGACCCCAAAAACCCCCGAGTAACGAGCTTCGATCAATTATAAGCTGAATTTATGGAAAGTTCCTGGAGATGAGTTAGACATACCCTCCCTGGGACCTAGGTACTCCGAGAATCATCGCCGACATCATATTCGTGTTCAGCGACCCCAAAAACCCCCGAGTAACGAGCTTCGGTCAATTTCGAGCTGAATTTATGGAAAGTTCCTGGAGATGAGTTAGACATACCCGCCCTGGGCCCTAGGTACTCCGAGGATCATCGCCGACATCATCATCGTGTTCAGCGACCCCAAAAACCCCTGAGTAACGAGCTTCGATCAATTTTGAGCTGTATTTATGGAAAGTTCCAGGAGATGAGGTGTATATAACCCGCCTTGGCCCCTAGGTACTCCGAAGGTCATCGCAGACATCATATTCGTGTGCAGCGGCCCCAAAACCCCCCCAGTAACGAGCTTCGATCAATTTCGAGCTGAATTAATTAAAGTTCCAGGAGATGAGTTAGACATGGCCGCCCTGGGCCCTAGGTACTCCGAGGGTCATCGCCGACATCATATTCGTGTTCAGCGACCCCAAAAACCCCCGAGTAACGAGCTTCGGTCAATTTCGAGCTGAATTTATGGAAAGTTCAAAGAGATGAGGTTTATATAACCCGCCCTGGCCCCTAGGTACTCCAGAGGATTTTTGCCGAAAAGTGGCTATGTTCACAAACTTTCCTGACGGTTTCCTGAATCGAATGCAAAAAACCGCATCTCGATCCATCTTACTCTGCCAATTTGCTTAGGTTTGGTCTATTTTTGTGCTTTATTTCCTCGCCTATAATCAAACATGATCATTTTGTTTATTCACATACTGTTGAATGGTGGAAATTTTCTCATCAGAAAAAACAATTTTTGGAATCTCGTCACGTTCGGCCAAGGCCTTCAATGCTCGTGTTCTTTCAAGCCTAACTTTTTTTTGTGCCTCCGTAAGATCTTGAACTTTTTGTATCTTGTAGGACTTCAAGTGTAGTTCATTTTTCAATACGGTTTGAATGCTGTATCGTGAAACATACAGACGTGCTGCTAAATTATTGGCACATTGACGAGGATTTCGTTGGATTCGTTGCTTCACGTTGCTTTGATGTTGCTGTCTTTTTAGGACCACCTCTGTTGCGTTTAGCGATGCTACCAGTTTCGTTGTATTGAGTTATGGTTCGATACACAAACATTTTATTCACGTTCAAATGCTGGAGCTGACGAACTATTGCTGTTTGTGAAATTCCAGCCAAATACAGTGCAATTACACTATTACGTTTGAATTCCATTACGATTTTTTTATGAAGATATTAATTTAGAACAATTCTTTTTTGACCAAATGTAAAAAGCTAACCAAACTTCAACTTTGCAAAAAATTGACGCCCGAAAATGACAACTACACAAATGACAGCATAGTGAAGTTGGTAACGTTTAGTCTCAGCCACCCTGATATTTCAAGGATTCGACTAACTTGATTCCATTTTCCATCATTTATTTATTTTAAGGTTTTTTAATTAATAAAGTTGAGTATTTTAAAATTTAAAGCTAGTTTGTTATTTTTTGTTAATGCTATCGTTTCATCCTTCCACCTAACCTGATCCCGATAGAAAGAAACAGCGATTTTATTATTTATCGGTGTTGTCCCATATAATGTTTCTGTTTATAGTGGGTGATTTTAAATTTTATTTATAAACTGATCTACTGATCTATTAAACGCGTCATTATTTATTGGTCCTTCGAGCCGGATCTGCATCAACTAACGAATTATAATTAATTTTTTATGTAAAACTTATTGTTTAAAACTTATTTTTTAAAAACGTAAGATACAGCTAAGATCTGACCTGACATACAGGTTTTAGGTCGAAAGTTGCTTTACCATCATCAATTGGAGGTTTGAGACATTTTAAGGTCCCTTTCAACTAGTCTACAATAAGGACGATTTCGAACAAACAAAGCTCATGATTCTTTATGACACCACGGCTATGGATCGCTTGTAGTTGAGGATGACTATGGTATACTTGAAACTTCAATGCAGAATAAGATACACGAAATAAATAAAACTGATTGTACTAATATGTCCACGTTTCTCAAAGCTTCTCATCATCATGATATCAATTCTGTAGGCACTGTCTTCGAATGTATTAGACTCCTAGAAATTACGCTACCAAATGGACAATAATGAGCTTGCATGTTAATCACTTTGTGATCGATACAACGACGAAACCAACATACAGAGTTTGTTTATGCAAGAATTATATTAAGTTTGCTTGAAATTTTACACAACACAAATTTCACACAATTGTTGGATGACATGTGCTGGATACGTATCATCAAAATCCCGAATCAACATCGAAGCTATCGTTTAATAAATTATCCCACCTATTGCGTATTCATGTCAGGGTTCTGTATGCGGTACCTACAACGCAACCTGCAGCATGTAATCAACAGGATTAAAATCTGGGGGTTTACAGTGCATTACCGGTCACAACTTCTAATTCGATTTAAAATGTATGTATCTATGGTTTGGTTCACATTCACTGTCTCACTATCCTGGTTTCAGTGATGAAATAGAATTGAATAAAATTCCAATGATTTTGTCAATAATAATCGCATTGATGGGAAATGTTTGAGTAATCATCATTTGGTTTACGAGTACACACGGACACCATGTACAAAATCCTCTATTTTACATAATGCGCTATTACATTTCTCAACTAATAAGACAACATCCTTTGAAAGTCTCCACCTTTTTTGGTCTTAGCTTTTGTTTAAACCACGTCGTCACAACTTGCCAGAACATCAACTAATATCGTGCTGATTTTTACAGCCCTAGTGATGATATCTAAAGTGTGTGGAGTTTAAGTCTTCTATCAAGCATTGTTTGACAAAGGGTAAACAAATAATCTTATCAATAGTAATGCTTTTGCTTTATTTAAAGCTCAAACTTTATTTAAAGCTCAAACTTTATTTAAAGCTTTGTCATTGGAGCTTCAGAAACCATAATAATAAATCGTAAAATCTATTAGACCATCATTTCTTTGCTATCAATTTTCACTATTGAATTGAAATTCTACGTTATACAACCAATAACAAGTGGCGTTCTTTCCATTCGCGTTCAGTTTATTTCAAACTAAATTGTCGAATTTACAATTAAATATTTCCAATCACATAGATTCATAATGTTAGAAGACGTAACAAATCGACTTTTCAAGGCCTTATACAACTTCACGACCAGCTATCACACTTTTTCGAAAGTAAGTGAAAAGTTTTTTTGATTGAAAGACTTCTTATACACTTTAATAATATTTAATTTTTCTTAATATATTTTCTGTCTCTAAGAGACCTTCTTCAGAGAATGAATTCTGATTTCTATAGATCACTGATCTCATAGAAATCAGAATTCATTCTCTGAAGAAGGTCAATTAGAGAAAGAAAACATATTAAGAAAAATAAAATATTATTAAAGTGTATAAGAAGTCTTTCAATTAAAATAATTTTCATTAGAATAACCCTTTAAGTTGTGCATCAACAATTAAAAAATTTAAGTGAAAAGTCTTCTCAAAACTTTTACAGTCAAAGAAAAAAATCTTGTGTATAAAGAACAATATAGAACGAACGTCTTCTGATTACTGAATGAGCGGTATGTTGCAGTATTGCCACTTAGTTCTAAAATCACTAGTTTGAGACATAACGAAATTTTCTCTGCGCATTATCAACTTTGTGCCTTGGAAAAACGACAAGCAACACTAAATCGGGAATTGTTTCTAGTACGTCCTCAAAAATGTTGTCTCAATTACCGTCAAACGATTGATTACCAGCGGACTTAAAGCTATTTTTCCGTACATATGTGGTTTGGAAACAAGTTATAATATATTTTGCAGAGATATTACCTTCAGCGCATTTTGTGGCGAAATAATCCAACCGACAATATTTTGACCTTCAACTTACAAACTGTCGCATATGGAATAGTGCACATTGGGGCAGTTAGCTATCATCAGATCATTTTTCTTTCTTACAGCTGAATAAGCTCATCAGACTTATTTTTGAGTTAATGACATATCAAATTGATGACACAACTGGAATCTTATGTCTTGACACTGCGTTGGCCATGTCTTGACACTGCGTGCAACCAAAAACTAATTTATCTATGCCGGTGAAACGTACAGCTTTCAAGCAAAAAAACGTTTCCTCTAATTTAAGATTTTCATGCGTACAATTTTGTCATGGTCACTATGTAACATTTACAAAATTTTTTCAAAATTGAGAGAATTGAAATCAAAATTAAAAACGGAAATTTTCGCGAATTCGGAGATTGTCTTTAAGAGAGTTGGGAATACTATTTGGCCACCCATAGATTACATTCTCAAACAATTTCGACAGTAACATATCTTTTGATGTTCCTAAATCTATTTCATTCAAGGTGACTGATAATTCTGGAATTCAATTGGCACTTTGAATTGCAAATGTATCTTTTTCTCGGGATTAAGTAAAAGGAAGGCGAGGAAGTGCATCAACATTTGCCATTGGACATAGTTTCAATCCCAAAGGGTCAACGGGTGAGTTGGTAAAGACCTTTTATTGATCATTAAAAACTCCTTAGATTTTGCAGAAACTTCTAACTGCTGGTAAGTTCCAGATAAAATCATCAATGCGTGGAAAAGGATGATGCTTGGTTCGAACAAAATCATTCAAAGTGACCTTACAATCAATGCAAATTCGAATCTTTCCAAACAATTTTTGCACTGGAACTATTGGAGACGCTCATCTCCTAAATTTTACGGGAACTAATATACCGACTTGACATAATCGATCAATTTCATCATTAACCTTTACCCGAAGATGTTACCGTACTTCAAAAGCCTTATGAAATACAGGAGTTGGTTCAAATTTTAAAATAATGTCTGCTGTATAATCTATTTTTGTACCTGACAAATCTGGCAGTACACATGGAAAATTCTTTTTAATCCAATCTAAAAAATTAGAGGACTCAATCAAAGGATGTTGACATACTTAGTTCAATATCAAAGACCTCCACAACGAAAGTAATTTGTTAGATCCTGGTCGCCCTGAAAGAGGCCGTATATGCTTTATACTATCAATCACTCCATCAAACGTCCTTCATTCTCACGACTGGTTTGGAAACTCACTAAAATTTTTGCGATAATTAAATTCTATCACCTGAAACCGAAGAAAATTGTTCATCTATAGCTTCTACTGTAACATTTACAAAAAAATTATGATACTTATCTAAGCTTATAATACATTTGCATGCTCCAGATTCTACTTCAAAATAAAAGAGGCACATCTTATTTTTCAACAATTGTGGAATTACTCCACATGTTGGAACCTGGTGAACCAGGCCAATGATGTCACGTTTGTCTCGATAAACTTATGATCAGGTTCTAAACTAAGTTTATTTGGGATCAAGTCCGATACTCACTAATATACAACATTCGTAGTGGATCAAACAAATAAAACCCAAGGACTTAGTGCCTCTACTAATTGATTTATGTGGGACAAAGAAAAATTTAGCAATTCTCGTCGCTAGAAGACCATTGCTATCTCAATTATCATTTGTTTCACCTTGGTAGTACAGACCTATAATTTTAAAAGTACCCATATGATCATCTAACCCTGATCAGAAATGTGCTCACGAAAGTCACTTGAATTGCTCAAAATTTCCTATCTAGTTTTGATTTAACAACCATTAGTAAAACATTATATTTTTCACCACTTCCATTTCTATTGAACGATTATTTCATGTGGTGGTCCGCAGTCATTGTTCATTGCTTTTACTCACGTTTACGTCATAAGATTTTCTTTTCTAACACTCACACTTTCATATTATATTAAAGCTATATCGTTTCAACTAAAACAAAATATCATTGTTATTAAAACTTCACTTACTATATTATAAGTAAATTTTTTCTAAAATAACCAAGTGAAGTATTAATAAAATAATTTTCAATAATTCAATAATTTGCCATGCATTGATTTGACGTAGATGTCTCAAAACAAGAAACACTTTTGTCATCATTGCCCTAGCTTGGAAAATTTATATTGGGAAAGTGATAAAATGGATCACTTAAGCTTCAATAAAAAATTTTAAACTGAACTTTCTTTTGCTGTTATTAAAATTGTTGTTATCCTATTAAACTAAAAAAATCCGGCTCGAAGGACCAAAATTTGAAAAAAAAAAAATTTCATCAAATTAGATTTAACTAGACTTCAGGACTTCAGTTAAATTTCGAAATATGATGTATGGAGAGTAATAACAAAAAGCTTTAAATATCAACAAAACATAAAATTACTATTGAAATAACCCTCAATAGTTCAGTAACTCTTCAGAGAAAGAAAATCAAACCGGTGTAAGAATAACTAGCTTTTAAAAAAATAAAAAAAAAAAAGTTTAGCTCATTCCAATGCAAAAACAACATCTTAGATTTATTTTCCTACCAACAAATCTTTTTTAATAGAAATAAAATTAACGCTATGTCGTTCAACTCAAGATATAAATCAAACGTGATTTCAAACCTTTTCTAAATTCAACCACTTCCAACCGAAAAACAATCCTCACTTTAAATCTTTTTTCTTATTAAACATAAATTTTCTTTAAATTCTTTCAACCATATCTGATTCTGACATTTTCAAAAAAATGTGCACTCTGGTGTATCAAATGCAAAATTTACTAAAATTGGATAAGGATTGATGTGGCGAGCAAAGACTATTTTTCCTTGCATCCAAATCACAGGTGGTCTTATTTACCAATAAGGGAAAAGTGCCTGCAACACCAAATCTGTCTCTTTCAGTACGCAGTTAAGTTAATTAGATGAGGTTAAATTTTTAGGCGTTAATCTCGACAAAGTGTTAAATTGGAATAGTTGTCAATAGTTCAGTAACTCTTCAGAGAAAGAAAATCAAACCGGTGTAAGAATAACTAGCTTTTAAAAAAATAAAAAAAAAAAAGTTTAGCTCATTCCAATGCAAAAACAACATCTTAGATTTATTTTCCTACCAACAAATCTTTTTTAATAGAAATAAAATTAACGCTATGTCGTTCAACTCAAGATATAAATCAAACGTGATTTCAAACCTTTTCTAAATTCAACCACTTCCAACCGAAAAACAATCCTCACTTTAAATCTTTTTTCTTATTAAACATAAATTTTCTTTAAATTCTTTCAACCATATCTGATTCTGACATTTTCAAAAACTTGATAATCGGAATATTATGATTGATGAAATTATTTCAATTCAATAATTTTCTGAAAATAATTTATTAATATCAATAAAAATTTTAGGTTCAACGATGCTTGAATATCAATTTTATATGAAATTTTATAGATAATTCATTATAAACAATTATTGACTTTCGATATGTTACACATCTTATATCCCTGACATATTTACAATAAAAAAAACCAAAAATTTAATTATTAATTCATGATTGAACTTTTATCGTAATTTAATTATAGATTAGGAATTTTCGTTTTTCCACTTTGAGTTAATTTAGAGTACGAGTGTACACATGGGCCCGTGTGTTGTTTAGGAATTTGGAGTAGAACAGAGAGGTACAAAATTATTCAAAAGCTTGATAACCATCCTGTAGTTTAATCAACAATCTTTACAATTACTTAAGGTTTTCAAAATTAAAATATTTATCATAACAAAACTGGATTTGATTAAAAAGTTTTAAAACTCCATTAATAATAATTAATCCATTAAAGTAGGATTAACAACAGCAAAAAAAAAACGTAAAACAATATTAACAAATTTTCCCATTTCCTTTCTAACGAAAACTTTTTCTTCAGAAGAAAAATTTTTTTTTTATAGTCTTTAAGATTTTCAAATCCAATTATCTATTCTTGAGATATATATACCCAATCTATTTTCATTGATTTTCTGATATTCATTTTCATTTATTATTAATTTTTTAGAAGAAACAGACGTAAAAATGATTTATGATTATTTTTGTATAAAAATTCACTTGATTTGAGTGATTAATGACTAAAAAATTTAAGTTGTTGAATGAATCCGATATTATGTGTTACTTTAGCCGCTAGTAAAAATACAAATAATATTTTGCGTTTTTTATTTATTTTTTTTTTCGTAGGAAGGATATAAAAGTTGGTTGTTATTTTTCTTAAAAAGACAATTTTCAAGAACACTTGTTGCTACTTGTTGGTTGAAGAGGAAATTGAAATGGTGAACAACAGGTTTTGCGATGAGAAGATAAGACATGGATATGTTTAGGTAATTTATGGACAATAATGAGTGTTTCGTACGTGGCTTATGGTGTGAATTAGGTAAAAATTTTACTAACAACTAACAATAAGTTTTTGTAAAATATAATGTTTAAACACATTTTATGCAGTTTTTCTCATTTATGCCTTTAGTTTTTGATTTTTAAAATAAATATGACTATTTTCTTTATATTTGAACTCTTAAAAACTACTAAATGTCCCTAAACATAAGGGAACCTCTTTCTTTCTACGATGTAGACAATGTTTTTGATTACATTTAAGAATGTCGACAAACCGTAAAAAAAATCATCAATAAAAATTAAATAAACAGAAACTCAGCCTTAAACCATGAATTCTATTTATTTCTATCCCCCTTTGGAAACTTTTCCGCTCATAAACTTCGGAATTAATATAAAAAGAGTAGGAGTAAACATGGCAAAATTGCTGGCCTTTTAAAAATTACATCTCTCAAAAATTATTCCAAAAATTTGCTTTAGTATATTGTATGAACACAGTTATGTCTTCATTTATTGAATTACTTCGGTTTAAAAGACCTAAGTATTACATCCATGAGCCAAAAGTGAAATTCTTTCCCCTACTTTTGGCATTTCTCGACGTTTTAGGCAGTACTGATTCTAAAAAAGCAAAAAAAAATGTATGTCTGTCTGTCGGCCGGCCGTCCGTCCGGCCGCCGTCATTACCTACGCTGTAATGAAAACCGCTGGAGGGATTTCAAAATTTTTTTTTCTAAAAATAGGTATACTCAAGGGACAGGTCTGAAAGGACGCTGTGTTCGATAACTGTACCGGAAGTGTGTCAAAAAAATCGTCAAGTGTGTCAAAACAAGGAAATATGTATATTTTTTGCGTAAAAAACGTTCATTTTAAGTGATAATGAGTAGGAAAAAAGAATGTGGAGAAATCTGGGTGGTCGGGATTGGTATGTGAGATCAAAAACTAGATTATTGCATTATAAGTTTGTCAAAAAAATGTTGTCAACTGTGTCAAAAGAAAGGTTTTTATTTATTTTTTACCCAATTTTTTGGGAAAAAATAAAATTAATTATTTATTTGAAATAAAATTTTATTATTATTATTGAGAATTATGGCATTATAAGTTTGTCAAAAAAATGTGCACTCTGGTGTATCAAATGCAAAATTTACTAAAATTGGATAAGGATTGATGTGGCGAGCAAAGACTATTTTTCCTTGCATCCAAATCACAGGTGGTCTTATTTACCAATAAGGGAAAAGTGCCTGCAACACCAAATCTGTCTCTTTCAGTACGCAGTTAAGTTAATTAGATGAGGTTAAATTTTTAGGCGTTAATCTCGACAAAGTGTTAAATTGGAATCATCATTTAACAAAAACAAATTGAAAGGGCTGCCATTTATTTTTGGCTATGCTGTCGATCCTTTGGACGTTATAAGAGTCTTAGTGTCAGAATCATCCTATGAAGCTACACAGCAATAACTAGACCAACACTAGCTTTTTCATGTATTGTTTGGTTCCAAAGATGGAGAAACATCCGTTAAAGTTATATAAAATTCAAAAAATTGCATGTGTAGGTGGCTCAATGCGCACCACATCAACACTGTCGTTGAAGGCCATTTTAGATCTGGCTCTTTATGTGGAGTACATAGCTAAAGGGGCTTGGTACAGACTACATGTAGCAGAAAAGTGGGAAAACAGAGTAAAAACATGCGGTCATGGTCACATACTTGAAAAATTACGGATACATTGTCCCAAAATAGATATACACAGTGACGTCATACCCAAAGTATATAACTTTTAGCAGCCCGCTGGACTGATCATCTTTTCTAGAGAGGAATTTGAGGGATCTTGATCCAACTTGTCCTCCTGTATGATCCTCGTTTTCTTTATCGATGTCTCTCAGTTTAATGGAAACGCAAGAGCTGAGGTGGACTTGGAATCAAATAATGTAGCAATAAGTTGTAATAAATTTTCGCTTTGATGGTTTTGTACAGTTCTTCAAGCAGAGCACATAATTACTCGCTTACATCTGCAGGGTAAACAAATTTGCATCTGATTAGATAGCAAAACAGCTATTAAAGCACTGAAAACCCAGAAAATACTTTTAAACTCTTCAATAAATGCAGGAAAAAATCTCTGTAGGATCGCGCAAATCAACAATATCACACTGCGGTGGGCTCTAGGTCATAGTGGCATTTTAAGCCACTTAAAAGCGGATAAAATTGCAAGGGCGGAAGCGGTCATAAGATTTTCTGGGCCAGAACTCGACTTAGAGTTATCTAAAAAGCTTACCTTGTCATTAATAAAGGATGATGCTGACCGTAAAATGAAGGTTTTGTGGAATGCGTCACCAAGAAATAGGCAGAAATATGGTACCTTGTGACTTATAAAAACTCCCCTCTGTGATTGTCGTATTGAAAAGGAGGAAGACTCTGATCACTTTTTGTTAGCATGCTCGGCATTGTCTAGTACTAGTGCTAGGAATTTGACTCAAATATTATAGAAGCAAGCACCATCAAATTGTCGCCAGTACAGTCGGTCTTGGATTTCATTAACAAGACAGAAAGGTTTGTGGAATAGTTGTCATGAGACCAAACTTAGATACGGCGCTATGAACCGAAGAGTCTGCGTGCTAGGTCAAGTTCCGCCTCACGCAACCTGTCCATCCCTTTCTAATTTTAACTAATCTAATATTTTGCTGTTGCATTGATAAGAGTGTCCCAAAAAATCAATGTAAGAAAGTTTAAAAGATTAAAAAATTAATTTAAATCAATAACGCATTTGCAACGGTTCGATATTGGATGTATTTGTAATAATATACATAACGGTTTCACAGTCATCTGAACACCATTTTTTTATTAGTTTAAAAATCGGCTCTAATGAGTGACAATGATAAAAGTAACAGACAGACTTGTTAAAAAAAAGAAACAGAATTGCACTTTGCGAAGACAGTACACAAATTATTTAACACGCCTGACTTTTGGGAGAAGACACCTCTGGTATGGTTGAAAATTTGTTTAAACTGAAGGAAATTAAATCTAATTCATGACAGTGCTGGACGTAGTTAAAATACTTAAAAATAGTTACGAAAAATTAATAACACCATTGATCGAAAAAATTCTCTTTCTGAAGATCAAAGATTGAATACAATGTGGAGTGAAAGTAAAGTAGTAATGAAAGACTATGTCCATCTGAATTTTTTTGCCATTTGAAACATTAGCCTATTTGAGAACAGTTGTTAATAAAAATGTACTGTTAAAATTAAAGATGCGTGATAGCATACGCACTCTCAACATCTCACTAGTGGCTTCATGTCCAACTGAACCAATTATATTGATTTCCTAAGGTTTTAAAGTTTAGGATACTTTGCATAAACAGTTTATTGAAACATAAAGTGTTAATGAAAGCAGCATATCAGAGGATAGGCCATGGGTTAATCAGGCTACGGTAAAACGAATAATCTATAAGTGAGATATGTCAACAAACTCATTAGCTACGAATTGAAATCATAGAAATCAAAGAAAGCAATACTACCGCGCGAGATCCTGATGATGAAGTTTTTCACGATGAATAAATGTTAATCGAAGCTATTTGCCATAAACATAAATTGTTAATCCATTTGCTAAACAAATAAACTTAAAAATTTAATTCATCACATATAATCATCACAAATAATTATTTACATCACAAAAAAAATATGTATTTATTTTAAATAAAATACGTAACTAACGTAGATTGTTTTACGATATTTTTTTTTAATCTTAATAGACATTAATTTGATGTCCACTTTTTGAACTGCTTCATACAAATCATAACAACCAGCGTCTAGTGCAAAATGTTTTAAAATTTCTAAAGATTTAATGGCTTCCACAACAGATGGGCTAGGTTTTGACTCAATTTCCTCTGAGTTTAAGTGATCTTCTTCGGATGAACTATCTCCCATATTTGAATCCGCTTGATTTATCAAATTTTTCAAATTTATGTCATTCATTTCTGAAGCTAGATCTTTGTCAATGTTTACGTACTCCTCCGCCTGGAATGTTTTACCTGTGTACAGTTCATTCAATAAATATTCCATTTCAGTATATTCCAGTGGTTCATTTTGCTGATTGAGAGCTTTCCAGTGGTTCGTTTGCAGTGGATTGAGATTCGAAAAAGCCATAATTTCCAAAATATTTTTGTATTGTTTCAAATTTTAACAGTTTGATGGCTTGATTTAGAAACATTATCACATCTAAGACGTTGATTGAGCCAATAATGTCTGATGTCTTTTATATGCCGTTCATTTTCAATAACACATTTTTCAGCATCAATTTTCAGTATTGCACTTTAACCGTTTGTATAATCCCATATTCTCCAGTGGTTGAAAATGCGTAGTTGTATTTGGCGGAAAGTATGGAAGTTTTATATTAAAGAGAAAGACTTCGGTGTGCGATGTAGCGTTGTCTAAGAAAAGAAGTATGCATCGATTTTTTCGTTCCATTTCAAGATTTAGTTGAACTGGATACTGTTCGAATATTTTTGCGGTCATCCAGGCTTTTGTGTTTGCAAAATATTTCACTGGAAGCTTTTGTTTGTCCAGATTTTTAAAACATCGGGGATTTTTACTTTTCCCAATGACAAGAGGCTTGTATACTTTCCCATCCCCAAATACAGTTAGTAAGACCGTTAGTTTTTCCTTCATATATTTCCCTCTCCAGCATTTTCCCCTTTAACTTTAAGGGTTTTGCTGGAAAGCATTTTATAAAATAATGCAGTCTCATTATAATTTTCTATATTTCAGTATGCATATCCTTCGATCAAACTCTTCAACTTGTTCTTCCACTCCGACAAAGTTTCCAGATTAGCTTCATTCGCCTCTCCACAGTATGTACTAAACATAATTGAATATCTAAAAAAATCAACCAATAAAACACAAACATTACAAGAAAATTGATTCCTCACGAGTTATACACATGCATGCATAGATTATAAGTATACACCTTTTTCGAAAACACACTAACCAACCATTGGATGCCTTAAAATTAGAACTGTTCATTTTACTAGCAATAACTATGCAAAATCAGGCCTGATATGGCTATATTTTTTGCCCACGCTGCACAGAACCATTTGTATAATACTTCGGAAATTTTGGCATATCGTGTGTTCTTTTTTTTGTATTTTAAATCATTTTAAAGCGCTGCGGTATGTTTCCTTTTGGTTTCATCTTTGTTTTTTAAATTTGAATATATTTGTGTCTTACCACAATTAAAATGATCACAAATTTCCATGACTGGATTTCCGTTTGACCGCATTAAAATTACTGCGTATTTTTGGTTTAAATTTAAATTATTTAATTTTCTCATTATGAAAAATATGTCTACATATATATTTATTAAACATTGGATTACCATATTGCTCGTTAAACTTTGAATAATAATTTTTACATTTAAACATATATACAAATTCATTTCATAACCAATGAAGTTGGCATAATTTTCCATAAACTAAAATGAAGTTGGTCATAATTCCGTCTTTGTCGAGTACTCTAGTTAAAACTTGTTCTACCAAACATTTTCCGTCCGCGCCTCGCGAGAAGGGCATGTTAAGATTAATCGATCGTTTGATTAATTGATCATTTCGCAAATTGTTATAGGATACAGATCCTATTAATAAAAGAAGAAAAAAAATCTTGTATGTGTTTCGGTGCACAAAGTATTATTTTGCCTTCGTGTGTTTGCTGCTCTCGGCTAACGTCTAGATAAAAAATTTCACTCTTATGCCAAAAAGACCTACTTTACGCCCTTAATGCATAGATTACATTTTTTTTTTCTCATGTCATTTTTTAGTGGTTTTTTCCGTGTTTTTCGAGTTTCCGTCACAAGTTCAAGTTCCGGCTTTGCGAGATTTTACTGTATTTAATTCACTAACTTGTCAGTAAACATTAACAAAATGTCAAAGCTGATACAACTACCAACAATGGGTGTAGCTGTCAACAGTTGCTATTTGAGCAACATTTGTTGCGTTCGAAAATGGACCAAAATAGATGCAGTGTTAACCAAGCGAGAAAATGATGGTGCTAAAAACAAAAATTGGACATATTTATATATGACAAGCGTCTATCCTCGCTATCTTGTTACTTGGTTAGTTAGTCAGTTAATTATTAATAAAAAAGAAGAGTTTTATGTTTCAATTTGTTAGTTGTTTAGTATTATTTATTAAGTAATTGTTAAAATATTAAATTATTATTAATTGGTTTTGGGACCGTGTCGTTGATATATCAACAGTGAAAAATATAAATATATGTTTTTGTTTCAATGATTATGTGATGAGTTTTTATTTTGTGCACAACCAGTCTTTAATCGTTCTCTTAAAGATAGTACATGGTTCAATAAATGTGCGTTTATATCTGTGATTGCTGCAACGCTGGTCGCTCTATTAACTATTTTGTCTATTTATCAGGCAGGCAAAGTGAGATTCAATTTGGAGCTGGTAAGATATATTATAAATGCTGATACACTAACCAATTTGTCTTCATCCTGTAAGTTGCAACATATTATGCGTTATTTATGTTAAAAATGTTTACATATGCTTTCATCTCATGCCGCCATTGACGATGATGATATTTTATGTGTATTTTTGTCGAGTTACATCAAATTTGATACTTTTAATCACATTTTACTACCATCCAATTTTTGTTATATGTAATATAAGTTTTCCTATTACTACGTTACATCAAATCTGTTATTGGTAAATTACATTCTTCTACCATCATTGATGCTGAAATTATTATGTGTTATATGAGTTTGCCTATTACTTCGTTTCATCAAAGTCTGATATTGGTAAATCACGTTCTACTACCATCATTGATGCTAGAAATTATTGTTATATGTTATTGGGTCTGTGTCAAGTTTAAGTCAAGATTTAAATCATCATTGTTGGAATTGTTGTATGAACCTTTTATTGAACCAACATTAGATAATACAGTCCACTACAACAGGCATACAACAGTGACAAATAGTCGATATAAAAAAATGTTGAAGTTTTTCTAGAAGTTTATAGGTTAAACAACACCAAAATTTAAATAGAGATTATTTTCGACGAACTGATGCTAAAATATTCAAAAATTCAAAAAACAAAAAAAATTTTAATTAACAAACTTTCATTGAGATTGAGGATCCAAAAACACATTTATTCTTAAGTGTTGATGGACGATTTCTTTAATCCTTTTTAGTTTAAAGACACTCGATACTATGGACTCTGGCAAACAATTCTGTTTATACGTAGTTAGCACAAAGAAGTCCCTTTGCTTTCTTCAACTATGTTAGTATGTGTTCTTTACTGTTTGTACTATTCGACTAATCTATTGTGGAAGCTGAAGTTTTGAACGTGCTCATTACCCCTGTTGTTATATAATCATTTCAGAAATAAACATTGGCAACTATGAATTTGCTGAAAATAAAATTTGACCAGATTTCATTCACTTCCAACGTCGGTCTCTTTCAGACCTCAAAAGACATAAATAAATCAAAAAAATTTGGGGAGCATAAATCGATCATTTAAACACTAGGAAGGTGCTGTACCCCAAAGAACCATCATAACAAAATGTCGTGAGTAAAAAAACCCAACAGTAGTTCTAGCAGTGAAAAAAAAGGAAATATTAAAAAAAGATAAAATTCTTTGGAACAAGATTCATTTAAAAAGAGAGCAGCTCTAAACGGAACAGACATATACAGAGTCAGTTCATCAACACTTAACAGTTTGTCAACAAATTACTGAGTTAATTGAATTTCGCTTGCCTCAGCTATCAATCGCTTCTGTTTGTTCTGAAGATGTGCATTCAATTGAAATGACATGCATTCAATTTGTATCTTTAAGATATGAAAAAATTTGGAAGCTTGATATTGGACTCGATGTATGTATAAACTTAATTAACTTGAATGAATTATCAGTTTTATTAGTAATAAGGTAAGGATAGCTGATATAAAATTTTCGCCACTGCCCAATATTTTGACAAAATTTCAGACGTGTGTATTCTTTAAAATGTTTTCAATCTTTTTGAAACCAAGTCAAAATTATGATCAAATAAATGTTTTTCATATCAAAACTTTTCTTGATTCAGAAGTTTTAGCTATCTGAATTTATATAAACCAAACTATAACAAACTCAATGACAACATACAAGAGTTTTGTATGTTATAATAATCTAAGAGTCCACTGGTTACACTATTGTAGCATATATCATTTTAATTCATAAAACAATTTCAATGTCCAAACTAAGTTCCATATCATGCGCTCTACTATTCTTTAATACCAAGTGCTCAACTCTTTTTCTCACCATATAGAAGTATTGTAACGAAGGATATTTCGGAACATAATTTTTTTTTACTTTTTTCTTACTTTTCTTCGTCACAAGGTGCTCGATTCCAGATTTGAATTCAAAAATTTTTACGTCTCACGACATTAGATCCATCCTCTCAAATCTATCCAAGTATCAGTTTTGTTAATAATTCAAAATATCCATAATTTAAATTACAACCGTTCCCATCTTTCCTTTGAATTTATTCCTCTGTTCTTGTTAACTCTAACAAACCTTTGGTCAATATTATACGTAAATACTGAAAACAACGTTGGATATTCTCTGATGATTCCGACAAAACGCTTGAATGAATTTTCCTGCGCCAGTTTGATTTTGGGTTATTGAGTGAATCGTTTAAAGAAAAAGATTTTTCCCAGGTTAGATGCTGGGTAAAAAATTGGAATCCCAAAAACCCAGAAGCGTTAAAAATGGTGAAAAATTATTTTTACAAATATGACGTTGCGGGGCAGACAACATCGAAACTAAAAGAGATTCTTTCATCTGATGAATGTCACTGAACAGAGTGATCTGGGAAAGATATCACTCTATGGGAAAAGCCAATGCGCTCAAAAACTATTGTTAAAAACTTAGATGTAACACTTGTTGAAAGAAAAATTGAAATGTGCGAAAATAAAAGAAGAAGCAAATATAATTGTTGTCTTAGTCTGTCTGTTTTAGTCTGGTGTTTCAAAAGATTACCGAAATCGCCTTTTCTATGCAAACTATAGTTCAAAACCACACCTCTAGCAATAAAACTTTGAAAATATTTATATTTCAATTTTTATAATTATAGCAAAAAAATACTTAAATTTTACCATCAATTCGTCTTAAAAAATTCAAACAAACTAATTTTCTTTCCTACCACTTTCATTAATATTCAGAAGAAAAAATAAATTTATTTTTTACAAATAACAAATAACTTAAAATCAACCCTCAAGATTTTTTGTTATTGTTATTTTTTCCATTTTCTTTTCTTTTCAAATAAATTATATTCTTTTGTTTGAAAAGAAAAATTACATAACCAAACAGTAATTAGTTAAAACAATAACAATCGCAACAAAAATTATGAATATTATAAACTTTACAAAATTAAGAAATAACACAAAGAAAAAAAAAGTATAACAAAAGAAAAACATAAATAAGAAAAGAAAATTTTTATTATGAATAATTATTTAAAAAAAAATTTTATTGCTAATTTTTTCCAATTTCCTTTTTTTTTTTTAATATCAAATATTGTTGTTGTATGGTGAGGAAGAGGAATGATTAATTCTAATTTTTGAACTTTTGAATAGTGAGACGATTGTATTACATGAAAATAATTTATGTTGATGTTTACTGGATGGTTTTGAATTATAATGAATATGACACCATTACTTTACATTAAAAGTTTATTTGAGGATATTTTGTTACATCAAATTTATAAAGAAAATTGTTTTGAAATCTAATAACGTTAAGGTGGCAGTTTGATATAATTATTGTAAAAAGGTAACAATTACATAAAAGGAAGGGGATTAACAAAAGTTTGTTGTTTTAAATGTATTTAAAAGAAATAGTTTTAATTTAAATAATTATTGAAATTATTTCCAACTTTAAACTAAGTTTGATTAAACGTATGCAAAGGATTTATAAAACTATTATTATCAATATACATTTTTAAAATGTAATTAAAATTTAAATGCAATCACCACAAACACTCCCTTACCAGTGTTTTAGTAAAAAAAAATAAGAAAATTGTAATCTTAAACTAGCAAATAGGGTGGATCAGATGTGCAGTTTCTATTCGAAAAATTGTTTCTGTCGCAAGTTTTATATATGTTAGGTTACCACAGGTTTTCGATAGTAATAATAAAATTTCATGTCAAACAAATAATTAATTTTATTTTTTTCCAAAAAATTGGGTAAAAAAATAAATAAAAATCTTTCTTTTGACACACTTGACAACATTTTTTTGACCAACTTATAATGCCATAATTCTTTCAATGCATGTTCTAAATACTGCGGAAATTCTATACATTATCTATTTATCGCACAATAATTATGTCTACGGTGAGGATTTCCATATAAAACATATGAAGGTACAAATGTACCTTTGTCGCCTGTTAGCGTTGTAAAATTATGCCGCCGGACGAGGGTTAAAAACAATAGTTATTGGTTCTATATAAACAATTATGTAAAAAATGAAATTTGTTTATAAACAATTAAACAATTTTATAATTTGTTTTTAAATAATGTCATAATTGACACAAACAAATATAATATAAAAAATATCGGTACAGTAATGTAGAGTTAGTCTGTAAAAAATTAGTGGTAAGAGTTAGTCAGTTTTGAAAGTTTCAGTCGGTGAAGTTGACAGTAAATATTAATTAAGAAGTTCGTGTTAACCTGTCCGTTTAATAGAGTCAGTTTAAAAGTTCAGTCAGTTAAGTCAATATTAATTAAGAAGTCCGTATAAAATAATCTAATGTATTGGAAGTTTTGTTAAGATAACTATTTGATTAGAATAGACCATAGTTACTCAGATGCTAAAACTATAATTACTAAAAACTAAAAACTATAAAGTGAAAATAAAAATAAAGTATAGTAACTAGTAGTAGTATAGTTGTATGTGTTTTGTTTATAATTGGGACATTCATTCCTCGCTGGCATAAAAAGTGGCGCAGTTGATAGGAACCTCTAGTTGGAGGTCTTTAATAAATAAAAATTTATTTGTGACCACGAGGAACGTAGTGAAATAACTTTAAGAAAAAACTAAAAATTTTCTTCAATTAAACACTACACTATACTGTAAAAGTAAAAGTTAATAAATAAACAATCTTGATTTAAATACTACTAATCACACCACAAAAATAAATTGTGCATTAAATAATATCATCGTGAAATAACAAAGCCAATTGTCTACCATAATATATTACAATTTATACATCATACAAAAGTATAGTCCTCGTAACAACATTCTTGTGATACATAAAATTTGATGAGTTCAACCAGCGAAGGCGAAGATACCGTTTTTTACAATCTCCGGTACAGAAAGGACTCCAACAGAACAGCTGTCCGACACAGGAGGAAACCGAAGCCATCATCGGAAGGATCTGCAGGTCTTAATAGTCCAGGTACCACTTCAGATAATAGCGCTAATTTAGATATTTTAGATTTAATTAACGTAGCTGTACAAACCCAAGATTTAGTCAATAATATAGAAATAAAGACAAGAAAAATTCACAAAATGACTAACGTCGACACATTGAAACAAGTGCAAACTATCCCCACATTTAGTGGAGATAGATTACCCGAGCTAGGCGGTTTCTTCAAATATATTCATTTAATTGTAGCATAAAATACGAGAATCTGAGTTCAGAACAGAAACCCGTATTTATGACGTACATTTTTAGTCGATTTTGCAGAGCAGCATTTATGCTTCTCAATAACTTAAAACCATTTACAGAATTCGCGAAACTAAAATGGTTTTTATGTGAACATTTTTACCCTCCCAAAACCACACCATTGATTTAACTCGAGATTTAATAAACTGTTGACAACTGCCTGCAGAAACAGTGTTAAAATATTCAGAACGAATACAGACGTTATTAAAACAAACCATAAACGCGGTAAGAGGTAAGTACGCAGAAAGCAACGAAGCATTTGTGAAGGAAATCGAATCCTATGCCACCAACAGTTTTTAAGTTGGTTTATCTCATCCTACGATAAGGCAGACTATAATAAGTTCAAACGAACCCCAGCTGGAAACTTTAATCAAACTAGCGCTGCAAACAGAGTCATTACTAAATTACCACTTCATTACTGATTTTAGCGGATTTCCTTTCAAAGTCCCAGATCCAGGTATACAGTATGGTTTGACTAATATAAATAAAGAGATAAATAATTTTATTTCACGTAACCCCCCGCTGAATAATTTACCTTTCACATACCCGCCTATCACTCCAAATGCACAACCCTCTCAAGGTATATACTTCCCCCAACCGTACAACTACCAGCCAAATTATAATCTGATAGCAAAGGTACCCACGTATTCCAATCAAATTAAAACAGATCCTGGTGTTCTACTCCAGGCATTTTATTACCAACAGAAACCCTTAAGGAACCACAAAAATACAACATGTTACTCTTGTAACGAACCTGGTCACTTAACAGCAGATTGCAGAGCACTAGGAAGATATACAAATCGACGAATAATGAGCAACCCTATCTATGACAGGAATGTACAAACTAACATTCCAGATCGATACACCAACCGTTCAGGTAAGATATAATAACCCAAGCACAAACGCTCGAGGTTATCAACACAACTTCAAAATTAAGAAATATGATTTTTGTGGCCGAACGAGCCACTTGGTGGAGGAGTGTTTCCAATAAAGGAAGTGAGAACATCATAACTCGAACTCGGGAAGCTCGCAGGGCACGGCTTGCAACCCACAAGTCAAAGCCCAAAAATTTCAAGCTTGATTAAGGGTACCGATTCCACTGCTACCACCAAACACAACTCACAACTCAAGCATATTATTACTTTACCATCTAAAATTTTTAAATATTTAAGTCCTTTTTCAAGCGATGCAAAATTGGAAATTCCTCTCACAATAGCTACTAACAGTACCATAAAATTGATAGTCGATACTGGAGTGGAGATTTCTATAATTAAATTAAATAAACTTAGACCGGAAACAAAAATAGACACATCAGCTAGTATTAAGTTTAAGGTGATACAGATAACAGAAACGCTAACTTTAGGGACCGCTCACGGATTTTTTTTCAACAACCAAGATCTAGCTTGCACATTTCATGTTGTTAGGGATCCCATTCTGGATATAAACGTAGATGGAATTCTCGGTAGAGAATTTCTTATGAATAGTGTTAAAATCGATTGCATAAATAACATGATGGAAATCTCTAGAAAAGGTTTCAAGACGGACCTCGTTGAAACTACAACAGAAGAGAAAGTATTTAGAAAAAGTTCTGAAGATGAAATTTCTAGTCAACCAGGATGTCTTCGTTGCATAAATACTATTGTGGAAAGTCCTACATTAGAGTCTCGTGATACATCAGAAGGTAAATTATTTAGAAAAAAGCTGGAAAATGAAAATTCTAACGAATTTGAATCACTTAATTACTTAACGAATGGTTAAGAAAGCCCTAAAATAGATTCAAAGTTGGGGTCCGTGAATATTTCGTTTGATGATAAATTATTTAGAAAAAAGTCTGAAAATGAAGTCTGCAAGGAAGTAATAACATTAACCAAAAAAACAAGAATTGTAGAAACCCATGAAAACACTTTAACTCCTTCGAGAAGAACGAAAGTAGTTGAGATACCTGTTTCCAAAGAAATGACAGGGCAATTTCTGTGCGTAAATAAAGAAATTTTACCAAGTGTCTTCACGGCCAACTCTCTTGTCGAAATGAACAACGGAAAAAATTGTACTTCGGTAATGAACACCCAACCTTATGATGCAAACATCAAATACTTTAAACCTACACTCCTACCCCTCCAAAATTATGACATAATAAATATAACAGAAGACAATAAATCCAAACAACCAAATAAATCCTGAAGATACCAACTCCAACGAACGCACAGAACGAGTCTTAAAACTAATAAACCTAGATGACTCACTCAACTCAGAGGAGAGGAACTCAGTTACTAGTTTATGTGAGATGTTTTGCGATATATTTCATTTACCTGGAGATAAACTAACGTATACAGAGACTATTACCCATGCGATCCCATTAGAGATAAACAGCCGTCCGATAAACCAAAAGGAATATAAGTTACCCGAAAGCAAAAAACAATAAATAAACAAACAAATTTAAGAGATGTTAGCCCAAGATATAATTATCCCAAGCCAGTCTCCATGGAACTCACCGTTGCTACTGATTCCGAAACGTGCTAACGAAAATGAGCCGAAGAAATTTCGTATTGTGGTTGATTTTCTAAAACTCAACAAAATTATAATAAATGATGCTTTTCCTCTTCCACGAATCGAAGAAATTCAGGATCAACTAGGTAGCTCTAGATATTTCACAAATCTTGATTTAGCTAGTAGCTATCATCAGATTCTAGTAAAAGAAGAAGATCGTCCTAAAACTGCTTTTAGTACTTCTCCGGGACATTTCGAGTTCAAGAAAATGCCTTTTGGTTTAACTTCTGCACCTGCCATATTTCAGTGAGTGATGAACTACATTCTAACGAGTCTTCAGGGTTAAGACTGTTACGTCTATTTAGATGACATTGTGATTTATGGAAAGAATCTTGCCGATCACACTCGAAAACTCACCGACGTGCTATCAAGATTAAGACAACATTACTTAAAACTACAACCCGAAAAATGTAACTTCTTGAGGAGAGCGGTGTCTTATTTAGGCAATTTGTGTACAGAAGCAGGTGTGTTGTGCTACCAGACCCTAGTCGTACAATTGCAGTACAAAATTTTCCCACTCCAAAAACAATGAAACAAATCCAATCTCTTTTAGGTTTGCTAAACTATTACAGAAAGTTCGTTGCTAATTTTTCACGTACGGCAAGTCCGCTAAATAAACTACTTCAAAAGAGAGTATAATACAATTGGTCTAAACACTGTGAATTAGCTTTTCAAACGTAAAAGAATCCAATAGTCTCCCCTGTACCCTGATTTTAGCCACCCATGTAACCTAACAGCTGACGCAAGTAATGACGGATTGGGTTGCCGTGTTATGTTTTGTAAAGACACGATGGTCATAATTTATTTTTCCAGTTTCTTTAATTCTCTAATTATTTTTTAATGAAGTGGTGTCCGATATGATTCTCTTCCTTTTTCTGTTTTTAATCATGTTGTCAATGTGATGAGGCTAAATGGTATGTTTATCAATCTATGTTTTATGCTCCTGAAGGCTGACATTTTGTGCTGCCAGGGGTAGTTTGAACTATTGGTTATAAAAAGATAGGTAGTGGTAAGTTTTTTGTAGATATCAAACTCTATTGTGCTAGAAATACGGTTTAGAATTAGGTCCAAAAATAGCAGCTTTTCTTCCACTTCTTCAACTAGTCAAAATTCACTATGAAAAATAAGCCATAGCAAACCATATTGTCACAACCAGCTTCAGAGTTTAATTTTTAAATAAATTGCTAGTTGTTATAAAAGCTTATCTAATCTCAATTTTCCTGTTTTGTAATTTATAATATCCAGTTCCATTTATTAGATATATCTAAATCCTTAAAAGAGGCCATCACTTTTAGTGTCTTAGAGCACAACAATTTTTATATGCGGCAGAGAATGTTATCGGTTTTCAGGTACTGCTGATGTCAATAGATACGTAACTTATAGAACATGGTGAAATGATTTCATTTCACATCATCACTTCAAGTTGAAAATTTTGTAGCAAAATGTCTTTCTGTTTTAATAAATAACATAATATACCCATCGCGTAATAAAGGTAGTGAGGTCCAAAAATCTACGTCCACGCCATACCACCTGAATAACGAGTATATTGGGGAAACAGATTTTTATTAAATCCTTAAAATCAGAACGAACCTATTCATTCGAACGAACCTATTCAAGTAGTTTAAAATAACTTGATTCTGTACCGCAAAGAGCTATAAAACTCTTTATCAACTTAAAACTTACTAACGATCATGATTCCTTGCATCACAGAAGAAACATTGCTAATTTGATTTTGTATTTTTTTATAAAGATGTAATACATGAACGGGTTTCTGATGGGATTAAATCGATTTTACCTGAATCTTCAAACCTTTTGTGTCAAAAAAGAGCAACTGTGATATAACTATCTATTAAGAATATGAATGAATTCTGTACACTGACCTTGAATAATCATTCAATCATTATAAGAACAATCTTTTAAATTATATCCACACTACAATTTAAATATGGGAACCTAAAATGTGCTAATTCTAAGAAGACAAGGAGACAAGGAGACAAGTGGTTTGTCCTTGACCCAGAAAAAACCATCAATAACATTTCGCGGAATAATATAAAGTCACTAGTAACAATACTAGTAACAATAACGGTTTTTGTGAGCCTGCGTAGACTTTGAATGATAATTTGGTTATTTCTATTATTTTTGCCCTTACAAGAGAATCCACAAAGGAAATTGGAAATCAAATGACGGAAAAACGGAAAATGAAATCGATTTCATTAAATAAAATCTTTAAAGGACACTCTACAAGGGTATCTGAGTTTCAAATCCTCTCTGAAAAGGATAACCACTACTGTATAGATAATGACTATCCAGATATTGTTTTCCAATTATTGGCTATCTTATTACTTGTAGAGCAAAAGTTCGTTCTTTTTCACGTCCAGATAGAATTGGTTTTGGGCTTTTAATGTGTTACTCTCCTTGATTCCTAATTAAAAAAGTTATTTTTTTCGGAAGGAAGGAAGGTTAACCTCAACCCTAATTCATTCGAAATCTAAACCAATATCGACGACGAGGTCTATTAAGAGACGAGAAGATGTTTGATGGGGTGTTTGAAAAATGTATTTTTGGTTATGCTGGTTTTGTTTTTAAAAAAAGGTGGTAATCACTATCACTAAATAAAATTTTGATATCTTGTGGAGCAGACTTATAATCCTTTATTATTTATGCAGGTATTATTATGGGTGGTACATGTAATTCGGAAGTAAACATTATCAAAAGTATGCAATGTATCATCTTGACGTTTGTTTTTATTTTTACGCATGTTAAACTTAGCAATATCATTTTTCTGATGTGGAGAGTGGCCTAGTGGTTACCAATCTGAATTTGAACTCAAATGTAGCGGATTCGATTCACATCAAAGTCAGTGTTTTTAAACAAAACATTAACAACCATCACCATAAAAACTTTTCAATTACTCTATTATACTGATCACTCAAAAATTAATCCAATAAATATAGTCTTTAAGTGAACTTCGATCGAAAAATTTATTGAATTGAAAATGAATTAACTTGTCAGCTAGGTTTTATTATGCAACAAAAAAATTAAAAATCATTTATTTTTATGTAATTTTTCATTATTTATTAATATCTTTAACCTCGTCGAGGTTCTATCCCATAACCACTTCCAATCCAATCCAAAGTATTCTTCAGTTGATCGGTCCATCTCGGACGTATCTTCCTCGATCAAAGGTAGAATGAATGGTTTTTTCGTTGTTTCCTTATTCAAACCATGAATCTTGACCTGATTTCTCAACTCGACTTCTTGTTGGACTCTACATGAACGAATGGTTTCGTCGTTGTTTCTTTATTAAATTGATCAATCTCGACTCGATTATCCATCTCAAATTTTTTGCTCAAATCTACTTGAACGTATGGTTTCTGTATTGTTTTGGTAAAATTTAAAGTGTTATTCACATCCCGACATATGAAATACCCATCTTTCATACAATTAACGTCATTCTATGAAAATTTGTTGTTGCCATGCAATACCAAGCAATCTTCAATATTGCCAACATTATTTGGTTCACCAGGGTACCATGATTCAAAAAACTAGTCCATATATAAACACCATCAGTACTTTGATTACCGAAAAACTTTGTTGTTATATCCAGAATTCTTGTATTTTCTGCTTTGCTTGGAATATCTATTAGACTCATCTCATGCAATGAACAAAAACGTTGTGCTTTATACCAATTAAACTGCAAACATACAAATTTGGTTTATTAAACTTATATTTTGTCTATAAAATTTTGTTCTTACCTTCAACGGATGGCTGAAATAATACCTGTGTCCATCAATTTCATAAAATTTTGCGCTGGTCGTGAGCTTATAAGCTAAACTCAACTGAATTAGAAGGTAAATTAGTTTCATAATTAAAATCAATTACGACTTGAATTGAGAAAAGTTTAATTGCAACTATGCTAATGTTTGCTCTGTTCGTTTAATTTATATCAAATTTTCGCCATACACTAAATATAACTTTTTGTTCATTTTTGTTGTACTGCAAAAATATTTTGGGAAGTAGGGAGAGATGTTTAATCACAATAACAATACGTAGAAAAAAACATTTATGATAACAAATTTAAGAAAAATTAAAATAGTATGACAAATCATGTAACCTTATATCGTCGCCTTAATAATGAAACAACGTATGCTATTTATACGTTGTTTTTATATAATAGGTGCGCTGCATTCCCCATAAGGGTATCTTTGAATTGGCGTTTTTACATTTTCGAATTATTTTATGACTGGGGGTAAAAATTAATAAATTATAAATTAACGTCCATGCAAATGCATGCGCACATCAAACTTTAAACTCAAATATCTCGAAACTATACTTTTGCGTATACGCCATTTCATTATTAAAGCGACGATATGTGAGATAAAGATTTTTAGTGTTTCTGAATTATTACCGTTGCTGGTCCCGTGGATTTCATTGACTTATTCAAGAGTTAAAATTAATGAGGTAAATTTTTTTTGAGTCACATAGGCTAACTCAGGAAGTTCTAATAGTTTTAAGAAATGCTGCTTATTTCTTTTTCTCTTTCCCAGTCTAGATCCAAACTTTCTAAGCTGGTAATAATATTTTAAAAAGTTTTAAATTGTAGATGAGCATCTGGGAGGGGGGAACGGTAAAGCTAGACGAGTGGTATGTAATTTTTAATAAAAGGATGTTGGAAAACAGACCAAGAAGACATTTTAACACAAGGATTTATTGTACATGAATCTAAATATGATTTAAAATGTTTGGTAATTTTGGATCTAAAGAGCCGCCATGTAACATTTCCTTATACCAAGTGAACTAAATAAAATTTGTAACTAATCCCTGGAATTGGTTCAACACCACCTTCTAATAAAAATATTTTTGATTGACTCAATAAGTTTAATAAAAAAACAGATATACTATACTAAATACAGTATGAAAGTTTTCTGACTATTTAATATTATGGACCAAATACCATAATTGCTCCATATACCAAACCTTTAGAACCATATTAAACTTTGAAAAAAAACAAACATTTTCGTCTTCAACTCAGCTATGGAATTGATAACATAGATTTTTATTAGAATTTAAATGATTTTCAAATTGCAATTGCATCATTCCTTATTGTGAGCTAAATTTATCAGCTTTATGATGCTGAAAAATATTATTTAGGAATTCATTGGTTGCGAATAATTCTAGTAAGCCAGTATCCGAAGTTTTACCCGCAGATAATACTAACTAAAAATTCCAATACTAAAATTTCCATACTGTTGCTCAATACTAAATTTGAGATAAATGGCACCAACTAATGTTATTATTTATATTATTTATAGATATATTACTAAGTTATTCATATTCTTTTTGTCTGAAGTTCAAAAGAAACATAGGTTATCTCCACCAAGTTATTTTGGATTAAATTCATGCATTATATACCAAAAATTTTGTTATTATTAAATTTACTAAGGAATTCCCATATACGTATCTTTGATGTCACTCGAATTCAGTAACTAGACGTTGATAATAATAAGACAAAAGGTTGTCATTGTTTAACTCATAAATTGTCATTAGTATATTCTACAAAAGTTTTTTTCTATTTTGCGTCTAAAATAAAGTCATTTCGATACCCAAATGCGTATCGAAATGGCCTTCATTAAGATACGCAAAGTTTTGTTTATCAAGGTTGGTCACATTGGTCATACAAACGTCAGTGAAAGTTAAAACGAATAATTATATAGATAAAATTATTCTTATTAATTAATCTTATTATTAAAAAATAATCTAAATTAGTGTTAAATATTTTAATTAATTAAAATAGTTAGTAATAATAACAAAATTTCAAATTGACTATATTTTAATAAAATACACATTTTATGAAAGCTAGTTTTGCAACAAAAAAATATATAGAAATATCTTTGGTATTTTTTGTATTAAATTTCTAGATATTACGATGTGTGAATTCATAGGATGAGAGAATATTTCTATAGAAATATGATGAAACGCAGAGCTTACTATTTTGAATTGAAATTTTTAGAAATTTTCTTTAAAACATTAAAACATAAAAAATATTTTTTAAAATTTGAAGACAAAAAATGCAAAATAGAAAAAATAGTATAAAAAACTCGTTTCATAAGACGTTTTATCGCACTTATCCTTTAGAAAACTCCCCGCTGCGCGGGTCGTTTTCTAAACAGATTGCGTGCGATAAAATCGTCGATTATGAAACTAGTTTCTTAATATACTATTTTTAAACTGAAAAGTTTATGTTAATTCTTATTTAGTTTTTATTCTTCTCTTGTCTATAATAAGCTAAAATAAAATAAACATATTTAAATAGAAAGAGACAAGTAATTATATAACATTTTTTTTTTAATATAAAATGTTTTGTTTAGTAGGACCCACCGGTTTAAAGACATCTGTAGTACAACAAAATGAGTTATTAGGTGTTGATGAACCCTGGAAGGCATATTTTTCTTTGTTTTTCAAAGAATGGATAACTTATAACTTAACAATACATCTTTTCACACAAAATTAGATGACATCGATCAATTTTTCATAATAGGATAAAGAGTGAAAATAAAATAAAAGGTATAAAGCAATTAGGCTGGTAATAATTCTAATGGTAGTGGGAATAAACAACATCTTGTCTTCGAATGGTAGAAATAGGCGATAAAGGGCTCATTTTTTACCATTCAGATGTCAGCCAGGAGGGGTGAATGATCTGCTGAGCCTAAGACTAAACAAAGTGAGTATGATATGTTACTTAGGGTATCCTTGGAACAGATGGATAATGCTCGTGGCAGTTTAGTCCAGGACCATGTTGAGTGCAGATGATCTAGGCAAGGTTGAAATTCATAGTAAGTAACTATTAAGTGAACCAAAATAAGCAAAATATTAACGTCTCTGAATATTAAAAGACATTATTCTAATTAGGGAACTAAAGGTTGCCTATTCAATTCTCAACTCTTACCAACTCTATTGTTGGTGCAATGCAATAATAATAAATTTAACTACGTTATTCAATTGCAACGACTCATTGATTTCATTATTACTCGACAGCAGGCACGAAAATTGCAGCTTTTTGATTATATTATTGTATTAATTTATATTTTGTCATTATGATTGGCAAAATTACTGAAGCATGAAGAATTGGATCAAACGCCAATAATGGGTTGAGTATATCTTTTAATTTTTAAATGTATTAATCGTAGTTGATGTTATAATTATACCTTGAAGTTATAATTATAATAATTGAAATTGTTGAGTCGAAGTGACGTGAATAATCCATAATATATGTTTTAAATATTTTTAATAATTACAAAAACACCAATTTTTATTCACATTTTTTTTATTAACGACCGGTTTCGATTTTCAAAAAATCATCGACAAGTTTAATTTGCCATTAAAAATTATAATGAAATTACCAACTATATATACTAAATTTACAAGTTATAAAAACAGAATTAAGAGCTAAGTAATAAACAAGGGGGAGGGGTAAACTTAAAATTTAACTATTTAAACAAAAAATATAAAAGTAAAAAATAAAAAAATAAAAAACTATACAAAATAAGGGGTAAATTACTAATTACGGGAGAGCGGTGATTTTTATTTTAAATTGTTATAAAAGTAATTAAAATAAACAAACATAAAAATAAATAAAGATCATGTAAAAATAAACAAACAACGAGAAAAAATAAATTAAACTTATTGAAAAATGGAAAAACCTAATTAACAATTTTTTTAAACATAACATAAATATTAAATAAATTTTATAAGCTAGATTAAAAGATTTAAATTGAACAATGGTGATATTATTTTGGCTTCTTCTAAATTCATCAAATTAGGTTGATTTGTTATATAGTATGATTCGTATGCATTTTGAACAAATTTGGCTAGGGCCGTATAAAATAATTGCAATTGATTCACCGAAAAACTCAACGATAAAAGTTGGAAATAAACTCACTAGAAAAAATATTGAATTCAAACTAAAATTTTATAAATGAATGAATTTTTTCAAAAAAAAAAAAAGAGACTTAAATTTTTTAAAAAATTTTTAAATAAATATTAAATATAAATTTAAAAAAAAAATTTAAATATTAAATATAAATTTAAAAAATATTTAAATAAATATTAAATATATATTTAAAAAAAATTTTCAAATATTACATATATATTTAAAAAAAAATTTTGTTTTTTTATATAAATTTAAAAAAAAATTAAAATATTAAAATATAAATTTGTTTTTGCTAAGCAAATAATTATTGAATTGTATTAGTAAATTGAATTAAGAAAGAATCAACCTAAAAATAATTTGTTTATATTATATGTGTTATAATATTGTTTATATTACTATATTCTTTGTTTATATATTATGTGAATATTACCAAAATCTAATTTTTATAAAGATCAAAACAAAAACCTCTTGAAGATTTTTCTTTTTTTTAAAGGGGAAGGTGTTGTGTATATTGTAGCATCACCCTGTTTTTATTTACTGTCTTTAAATAAAAGAGAAATCTTTTTGTAATATAAAAATTTAAGAGAGAAAACGAATAAATTGAAGAAAGAAATAAAATATAGTCAGTCGTAATTTGAAATATAATAGAGAAACACCATTCCTGTAAATGATAAAAATTGTAAAATAATTTATAAATAAAATTAAAATAAATTGTAATTGTGGTGTTTCACTAAAATTTATAATTTACTACACACTATGACTACCATGACCACCATGACCCCCATGACCACCGTGACCACCATAACCATCATTACCACTATGACCACCACGACCACCAAGACCACCGTGAACACCATGACCACCATTACCACCATGATCACCACAACCACTATGACCACCATGACCACCATGACCACCATGACCACCATGACCACCATGACCACCATGACCGCCATGACCAACATGACCATCATGACAACCGTGAACACCATGACCACCATGACAACCGTGACCACCACGACCACCGTGAACACCATGACCATCATGACCACCGTGAAGACCATGACCACCATGACCACCATGACCACCATAACCACCATGACCACTATGACCACCATGACCACCATGACCACCGTGACCGCCGTGACCACCGTGAACACCATTACCACTATAACCACCATGACCACTATTAACACCATGACTACCATGACCACCATGGCCACCATGACCACAATGACCACCATGACCACCATCTACAATCGACACATCTATTTCATATAACATTTAGTACAATACTAAATAAATAACGGTGCATACACAATGTATGAGGTTTTTCCTCATGAGATTTCAGCAACTTTTTATTATAATTTTTAATAGAAATACAATGCTTTAAAATGTAGGTAGCTCAATTCTCTACTAATCATGAGGAAAAAATTAAGAAATTTTTAACTTTTTCATCGAGGAAAAAGTATTTCAAAAATAATTTTTTTTTTTTTTCAAAATAAATATTCATACAAACTTGGATCTCATCATGAGTAAAAGTATTTTCATTGTGCATGCTCTGTTAATAAAAATAAAATTATCAAAACAAAATTAAAATTTATAAAAAACAACGTAACCGAAAATCGTGACGATTTTTAACATTTTATACTGCTTTAAAATTTCTCTCATACGCCGATAAAGAAGTTTCACTTCAAAAATTGACTTGTTTTTGAGGAAAGCGACTGAAAATTAAAATTTCAAATTACTTACAAGTTTTACATCATAGAAACGAAAATGTTTTAGCATTATTTAATATAATATTTAACATATTTTCTACTTTCAATTTCACTTCACACCAGTAAAAAAGAAACATTCATGAAATTCATAAAAGAAAAATATGGAGGGGCTGATACCTCACAGCTCTGAGATATCAAGACTTCGGTCTGGGTTAAGGATTTTGATATAGTTTTCGGGAAAAAAACTTTTATGTATATCAAACATAACTCTTTGTTAAAGTACAAGTATTTTTTTTAATCTCTCTCTAATTACAAAACTAACACGAAACATCAATACGATGTCGGAAAATTATAACAGATCATAAATTAACATAATTTAGTGAAAATATGATACACTCAGCAAACTACTCAAAAACCTCTCCATTTAGCGTTTCGAGAAAATATTACAAAATCACAAATTCATATTTCTTTCAAAATTCCAAAAATATTGTAAAATTAAATAAAATCAAACTTTTTTCAAAATTCTAAAAATATTCCAAAAATTATTAAAAAATCAAGGATTAAACTTTTTTCAAAATTCTGAAAATATTGCAAAAACTATACAAAATCAAAAATTGAAACTTTTTTCGAAATTCCAAAAGTATTCCAAAAATTTGAATAAAATCAAATATTTAAACTTTTCCTAAATTCTAATAATAGTCCAAAAATTCTTAAAAATTCAAAAATTTGAGATTTTTTCCAAAACTCTAAAAATATTGCAAAAATTATAACAATATCAAAAATCGAAACTTTTTCCAAAATTATAATAAAATCAAAAATTTAAGATTTTGAAAAATCTTATTTCTTAATTCTAAAAATATTCCAAAAATTCTTACAAAATCAAAAATTAAAACTTTTTCCAAAATTTTAAAAATATTGAAAAAATTATTACAAAATCAAATATACAAACTTTTTTCAAAATTCCCAAAATATTTAAAAAAATATAACAAATTAAAAAATTTCCATGTCCAATTTCATTTTCAATTACATTTACGTCATAAAAACAGCTACATTTTTTTTCCCAAAAAATTTATTTATTTATTTATATTTATTCAAAAAATTTCTAACATATAGATTATAACTCTAATTACATGTTGGATAGTATACATAAGATTAAATTTTCTACACATTGTATGCAAGTAATTTAGTGTTCAATATTTTTTTTTTTTTTTATTATTCTTATCTATAATTTATTAGATCTGAATTCTATTTATGATAAAGAATATTATTATATTGATAAGAAAACTAGATGAAAAAAAAAATGTTAAATTAGCAAATATTTAAAAACAAAAAAAAAATTAAATTAAATTAGTTTATAGTGATTTCAAATTAAAATTAAAATTACGGAGCATATTTTAATTTTAATAAGTTATTTAGCTTATTAAGAGTTATACTGGACAAATCAATTTCATTGAAATTTACATTATGGAGTACTTGTATTCTGATTATCGGAGAGTTATTACGGAAATTATTACCAAATATGTTAATTTGAAAACAAAGTGGATTTCTTATATTGTAGTGAGTATTTTCACGGTACTTAATGCAATCAATATACACAGTTGATTTTCAGATTAATTAGCTATTATAATAAAACTTCACCCGCGATTTGTCGTCTAGAATCCAAAGTTGTGAGTTCATATCGTTTTAGTCTTTCATGGTACGGTTCCTCTATGATTTTTAATTTGTAATTAAGAAAACGAGTAAATTTACGTTGCACACACTCAAGCTTAGTTTTATCAAAGTCGTAAAATGGATTCCATATAACAGATAGATATTCTAAGATATTACGAATGCTGCTATTATAGCAAGAAAGAAACGAACCACTTTTCTTAAACTCAGCTCCAATTCTCATTAAAAACCCTAGTAGCTTATAAGCACGATTTACAATACTATGAATGTGAAAATTGAATGAAAATTTGTTATCAACTAAAACCCCATAACCCCACATTAAACCGAATAAGAACGAATTGATGATTTTGGCGGATATTCTTTATAGCTGCTACGTACAATTAAAACAACCTTCGTATCTTTTCACGTATACACAATTTATTTGTAACTTATTTTGATATTCAAAATTTAATTTAATTATATAATTTTAGAGAACTTGGTTATGAATTAGATATGTAGATTAATCGATAACTAAATTGAAAAACTTTCAAGCGTACACGATCTGACTTAATGAAAAGCTCGATTGTAAGTGAAGGAATATTTTTTAACTTTTTACCGCCAACCAAAATGACAAAGAAAATATTGCATTGAACTGAATTTGATGTTCGAAAATCGAATTGATTAAATAAATTAATTAATTAATTTATCGTATGGGTGGCGTGAATCTGATTAAGTAGCAGATGGTTCATGTCATGAGTATGGTCGTTAACTGATCGTGTGATCGTTTAAGTTTTTGTAGTGATTAATTATTTAGATTTAAATACATTAACCACTACAGAATCATGGACGTTGTGCTGATTCTTTCTACATTGGGGCATTTCAGAGTCCCCTGAGTGTGACTGCGGCGCTCCACAACAAGCTATAAAACACATTGCAACTGTGTGTCCAATTCGACGTTACAATGGCAACATCTCAGACATCCATTTGGCAACTCCCGATGTAGTAGCATGGATAGACTCGCTCGATGTAAACATCTGATGTTCAAATGTACTGCCCAATGTTCAAATATTTTACATTTCAATTTTCGCTTAAAAGACGCGCAATCAAATCGATTGTAAGTTCATTTAATGTGTATCCATGTTTTGTTTTAGGTAGATTTCATAGAAGAGTCTACCTATTTTTAAGTTTAATTTTTAATGTGTCACAAAAAAAACCATACGCTAAATAAAATCAACTAAAACCCGAGGTCAGACACATGATCTTTAATTTCAAGTGTTGTATTAGATATATTGTACAAAAAATTACAATGATATAGCCTAGGTTTAATTTTAAGGCAATAACACTTCGCGACATTGAGATATAAATTATTTTTGATGCACCATTGATTTGGGTTATCAAGATCTTTTTGCAATACAGTCGTTTAACGATTTAATGGATTTATAAATCTTGAGATCATCAGCAAATAGCAGCACCTCACAACAAAGCATTTCCATAATATCGTTTTTAAAAATTATAAAAAGTAACGGACCTAAAATTGAACCCTGTGGAACACCGGAGGTAGGATAAAAGGATGTAGATTTACAAATGCCAATTTGTACAAAATGATGCCTATTACGTAAATAAGACTCAAACCACTTCACAGTTGCTTGAGACAGTCCGAATTTTTTTAATTTAGATAATAAAATTGAATGAACGACTTTATCAAAAGCTTTTTAAAATCGGTGTAAACTACATTAACCTCCCACTTAGGATCTAGTGAATTAAAAACATATTCTGAAAATGCAAGCAAATTTGTTAACGTAGATCTTTTTTATAGAAACCATGCTGTTTTTTCGAGATCAGATGCTTAATGATATCCAAGACTTTCATATGCATAATACCTTCAAAAATTTTAGCACAACAATTTAAAATAGAAATTGGTCTGTAATTCTGCACATCTGTGGAATCGCCTGATTTAAATATCGGGATAACTTTTGCCACTTTCCATAATTCAGGAAATGTTCACTCAATTAATGAACGATTCATTATTGCACATAGTGGCTTGAAAATACTCTTCGATACATTTTTAAAAAAGATAGGTGGTAAGGAGTCAGGACCGCAACCTTTATTAGGATCGATATTTGTTAAATTTAATAATAATTCATCTTCTGTTATAATAAATTGAGCAGATTGATTAGGTAAAATTGAGGATCTGTTTGTACTAGGAGATTTGTTAAAAGTATTATAGACGGATCCTTGACGGATTCTTGAACCGAATTTTGGGGAGAATTGTTGAAATGCATAAAAGCTGGTAAATTATTGTTTTTTTTGTCTTGGAGTAACTGTAAAAAGTTTTGGGATCTTTTTCAACCTTTTGTTCTATAAATGCAATGTATTGCAATTTGCATAGTTTTAGTTCCTCTTTCACTTTAATCCTAACTATGGAAAACATACCTTTGTATTCTAAATCGTATGATTGTTTATATTTTTTGTGAACTTTATTTTTCAATTCAATTAAATTGATTAGTCTATTTGAATACTATAGTGGGTAATTTGATTTGGCTTTAGAAGATAATGATATACAAATGTTAATAATTTCATTTCATTTGTTATAGAAAGTTTGCTATTCGTATTTTTATTTTCAAAGAGTTTGTGCCAATCAACTTCATTTATATGCTGGTTAATTATATCGTAATTGCAAGAAATGAAATTATAACGAGCTGCAAGCTTTTTTTTTATAAAAACTGTATTAGTTAGTTTGAGTGAGATATTCAGTGGAGGGTGGTGACGATCGACAACAGTAAGTATATCATATGCTTTATCAACTTTGATTTTAGAAGGAGATATATTAGAATATATATAAAATCAAAAAATTGGGTAAAAAAGTAAATAAAAATCGTTCTTTTGACCCACTTGACAACATTTTTTTGACAAACTTACGATGAGATTATCTAGTTTTTGATCTCACATACCAATCCCTACCATCAAGATTTCTCCAAATTTAATGTTCCTACTCGTAATCACTTAAAATTAGGGCTCGTAAAATACTCGAACATTAAGTATCCGGGTATCGAGTAGTTATTTTACTCAAATACCCGGGTACCCGGGTAACCCGGGTATTTGGATAATTAAAACAAAACAAATTTTCAATAGTTCATTTGTAGATATTTAATTCAATTAATATTTGTATTTATTTAATTCAATTAATTTAATTCTTAAAAATATGTTAAACGTTAAATGAAATCAAATTTTATAGAGCAAGAGCCCGCGACGGCCAGACCTTCGTTATTTTATAAAAGCTGAAAGTTTTTCTGCGCATACCCCCTAGTCAGGTAGGAACGATTAGCGACATAAGAAGTTTGGATCATGGTGGCTTTGGCAGGGAGCAGGTAACAAAGGGGCCTCCAAAGTTTCATGAAAGTATAAAAGGCAATTTTTTATATATTCTTCGGGATAGTATTAGAAGTCACGTCACCCATTGCCAGACACTTACTATCGTGGTAACCCCCTGCCAGACACCCTTAAATTTAAACAAATTGATGAAGTTTAAGGGTGTCTGGCAGGGGGTTGCCAATATAGTAAGTGTCTGGCAATGGGTGACGTGACTTCTAATACTATCCCGAAGAATATATAAAATAATTACCTGCTATACTTTCACGAAACTTTAGAGACCCCTTTATTACCTGCTCCCTGCCAAAGCCACCATGATCCAAACTTCATATATCGCTAATCGTTCCTACCTGAGTAGGGGGTATGCGAAGAGAAACGTTCAGCTTTTATAAAATAACGAAGGTCTGGCCGTCGCGGGCTCTTAGTCTATTATAATAATATAACATTTACTATAACTTTTTGTTTATGAAATAGTATTTTAAAAATATTAAGCCATTGAGTGTGGAAGGAGCTAACGAACTGCGAATTTTGGTTATTATATTGTCGGCTACTGAAAACACCCGTTCGTATGCGGTTGATGTAGGATTTATAGTAAGCAATGAAGCGTACAGATTATCTAACATTTGGTTTCGCTTACCTACATTTGCCTCCATAAATCGAAGGGATTGCTCAACATTTAAATTTTCGCTTTTTTCTTTGGTTTTAGTTATATATGATGAAAGACAATGCAGTAGCTCATTATATACTGATGTTTGACTCTCCATCAGAAGAACTTGAGCTTTGATCTGCAGATCCAGATTACATGATGTCTGACTCTCCATCAGAAGAACTTGAGCTTTGATCTGCAACTACGATGTTGTTTTCATTCGAGTATAGATGTAATAATAATTGATGAGCAAGCTGCTTTGTAGACATTTTTGTTGCTTAGCTTAAAAACTCATTGCCTTTTGCAAAAATACCATGATGCAAATATAACAATAATATTATTATATCCTTTTGTCGACGTCCATCAACTTCGTTTTTCAAATTTTTATATAGTTCACGAGAAAGTGGTGTACTAATCTCGTTTATTTTTTTTTTAGAATGTAGTTATTTTAGTTAAATTAAGTTAAAGTTAAGTTAGTTAAAACATTTTAATTATAAAAATAATGGAAATTAAACAATCGGAAAATAAATGTATTGTCGTTTGTGTGGGAGTACTCAGGAATCTCTCAAGGATCTACATTTTAAGGTCATAGAAGTATTTCTAAAAGATCTAGGTTCATTCATTTTCTGAAACATATATTTTTTGAAAGTATTTTTTGAACAAATCAGGAAAAGCGACAGTGAGCGTCATAAGAATTTTGTTTTTGTAATACCCGGGTACTCGAAGCTATTACCCGGATATTCGAGTAGTAAAATTTTTGACCAAATACCCGGGTACCCGGTTATCCAATACCCGAGTATACGAGCCCTACTTAAAATGAACGTTTTTTAAGCCAAAAATATGCAAATTTGCTATTTTTGACACACATAATGATTTTTTTGACACACTTCCGGTACAGTTATCGAAGAGTATACCTAGTTTTAGAAAAAAAAATTTTGAAATCCCTCCAGCGGTTTTCCCTGCAGCGTAGGTATTGACGGCCGGCCTGCAGACAGACATACATTTTTTTTTTGCTTATTTAGAATCAGTAGATCCTAAAACGTCGAGAAATGCCAAAAAAAGTGGGGGTTCGAATTTCATTTTGAGCTCATGAATGTAATACTTAGGTCTTTCAGACCGTAGTAATTCCCATATGTCTTCTATGTCATACAAATTCATTAATTAGTCGTTGATAATAATAAGCCAATGTTATAAACTTTTTATTATTTGACTGATATATCTACAAAGATTTGTGTTGTGTATGTAGGAATAACAATACGTGTCACAAAAAAAAACTACAATAAAATGTGATTTGAGGTGCTGATGGACGCAATTTATTTATGTTTTTTAAGTAACAATAACTAAAAAATAAATCCTATCGCATAAAAATAAATGACGTCAGTCACTATTTCATGATATTGAACAGGAACGCGAGGAACCTAATATCTTACCTTGGCTTGTGATATCGCACTCTGATATTCAATTATATGTTATACCTAATATTAACTCCTGTGTCAAAAGAAGAAACTAATCAAAAATTAAAAAAAATTACAAATTAATAATAGCTTATCTTTCTATGTGTCTGAATTTTAGTCAAATGGTATAACTGCAAGCTAGGATGGGAGTGATCAATCTTGAATGACAAAAATTAATTGAACGGATCACTTATTACGAAGCTATTTAAACTAAAACAAATACCAGCATCTACGCTGACGTGAAATACTTTAAAATTGTCTTTAACCGATCAGATGCTATCGATGTAAGTCAACATATTCATTTTTCTTCATTATCGAAACAATAAGGTTCAATGGGCTTTATTTATGTATCGTTAATTGCAATTAACGATAATATATTGGTTAACACTAAACATGCCTAACATAGAATAAAAAAAAAAAAAAAAAAAAAATTAGTTTTTAATGAAAATTTTATTAAAAATCCATAATCTCGTTATAAAACTATTATCGATGTATAAAAAGTGTATTTATGTAACAGTCCGAGAGTTGAGCTATAAAAACTGCAAGAATTTTCTAAAGGCTGGATTTTTAATATTACGTCACATAGGTGGTAATAAGAAATATTCTACCGTCAGTCTGCTAGATTCGTTAGCATTTAGTACCTTGAAACTACTGTCTAAAACCTGAACATTAATTTAAAAGCAAAATATTAATTAAAAATAAGTTATACGACTGTCAATCATGCAAATCTAGTACCAGACGCGTCAGTCACGCGTTAAAGTTGTAAAAAATCGTTACATCGTGCAATTACTTTCTAAAATCTGAAATTTAGTAAACAGGTAAATAATATTATTATAATCACAAAAAAAAATAGTCAGTCAGTATTTATTTCTGTAATTTCTGTAACTGGTGCCTTCAGTCACACCTCGTTAAAATTAATTGGATGAAGTTTCTTTGTTTATTGAATATGCGTTTTATTGCATGTACATTGAAACTGATATTTTCAAAAAGAAAATGGTAACGACAATAAAATATACGTATATAAGGTTATTCAACAAGTAAGTTCGTTTTTTACCAACAGAGGACACACTGGTATTTTTCACAGCAAACTTCACAAACTATGCTTGCTTGTGAAAAAGGTTAATTTATTCTACGCGGTGGTTTTGGATAGGTACCCTCACAAATATGGAAAATGGAGAGCAACTTTTTCGGCATATTTCATTATTTTATTATCGAAAAGGTTAAAATGCTGTTCAAGCAAGAAAAAAAGTATTCGATGTGAATGGAGAAGATGTATTGACAGAACGCTAGCTTAAAAGTGGTTTGAAAAATTTATTTCTTTACACAACAACATATGAATAAAACTAAAACCAGCTAGCAAATGTTTTACGGAATTTACCGTTTCGTGGCAGCAAAAAAAAAAGTGGTACTAATAGGATAAAGGTAGCATAAATAATAACAGTATCCGTAGCAGTTTTGTTTAGAAACATGCCGCTAGTCAAACCAGTATTAAAAGTAATCTTGTTTTTATTCTACTAATCTTAACACAATATATTTTTTGTAATCACAATATTTAATTCTTACATGTATTTGCTTTTGGTGCATCCATATTTGAGTTACTTATGATATTAAACATTCACCTGATTATTCTTGATGAAACAGTTTTTGTATTTATATAATTAGAATCACTAGTTTTGGTGCAATAGTAATTGATTCATAAGTGAACCTCGATCACAAAAACGAGTTAGTTGAAAATGAATAAACTTGTTGACAGCCTAAGTTTATGAAATATATACGGTTTTATAACACAATAAAAAAGTTAAAAATCAGTTATATATTTGTAATTTTTAATTACTTACTTTATTTTCTTAATTATATTCGATTTCGTTGCTCAAATTCATTCAAACGTTTTCTTCAGATGTTCGATCTACAAAACCTTATAAAAATAGGGGAATCGAACTCGAACGACTGGTTCGAAATCTTGAATTGAGCCTTGTAGAACGTTTTCTTCGGTTGATTGATCAGTTATCAGTTCATTGACCAGTTCAAAGTTATCTTCTTCGCTAGTAACATTTTGAACGGATGTTATCGTAGTTGTTTCTTCATTAAATTACTCCATCTCGACTCGACTTTCCAACTCGACTTTTTTGCTCGAATCAATTTGAGCGTATGGTTTCGGCATTGTTTTGGTAATACTTAAAGTGTTATTAACATCCCGACAAATGAAATACTCATCTTCCATGCAATCAACATCACTCCATAAAAATTTGTGGTTACCATCCAATGCCAAGCCATCTTTAAAGGAGTCAAAAATATTTCGTTTATCAGGCAACCATGAATCAAAAAATAGTGGTTGGCCCGTAGTTTGCCAAAAAAACTTTCTTTTGGTGCCCAGACGAGTTCCACTAGTCCATATATAAACACCATCAGTACTTTGATTACCGAAAAACTTTGTTGTTATCTCCAGAATTCTTGTATTCTCTGCTTTGCTTGGAATATCTATTAGACTCATCGCATGAAATGAACAAAAACGTTGTGCTGCATACCAGTTAAGCTGCGAACATAAACATTTGGTTTATAAAACTTATATTTTGCCTAAAAATTTCTATTCTTACCTTCAATAGATGGCTGAAATAATATCTGTTTCCATCAATTTCATAGAACTTTGCACTGGTTAGTTTATAAGCTAAACTCAACTGAATTAGAAAGTAAATTAATTTCATAATTAAAATTGTTTTCGACTTGAATTGAGAACAGTTTAATTGTAACTATGCTAATGTGCGCTCTGTTCGTTTAATTTATATCAAATTTTAGCCATACACTAAATTTAACTTTTGTTTATATTTATTGTACTGCAAAGATATTTTAAGAAGTTGGGAAAGATGTTTAATCACAATAACAAAACTTAGAAAAAAACATTTATGATAACAAATTTAAGAAAAATTAAAATAGTATGACTTTTAACAAATCATGTAACAGCTTATTTGTGAGATAAAGATTTTGTGTTTCTTTGAATTATTACCGTTGCTTATCAACTGGATTTCATTAACCTATTCCAGAGTTAAAATCAAAGAACTAAATTTCTTTTGAGTCACATAGGCTAACTCAGGAAGTTTTCCTAATAGTTTTAAGAAATGCTGATTATTTCTTTTTCTCTTTCCCAGCCTAGATCCAAACTTTCTAAACTGGTAAAAATATTTAAAAAAGTTTTTAAATTGTAGAAAGGCATCTGCGAGTGGGGAAGGGTAAGGCTAGACGAGTGAGCTGTAATTTTTAATAAAACCATGTTTGAAAAAAGACTAAGAAGACATTATAACACAAGAAATCTTAACATAATAAAAAATGTTTAGTAAATTTGGATCGAAAGAGGCGCCATGTAACATTTCCTTATACCAAATGAAGTTAATAAAATTTGTAACAAATCACTGGAATTGGTTCAACATACCATCATTTAAACAAAATATTTTTGATTAGCTCAAAAAATTTAATAGAAAACAGATATACTATACTAAACCCAGTATGAAAGTTTTATGACTACTTAATATTACGGACTAAATACCATAATTGCTCAATATACCAAACCTTTAGAACCATATTAAACTTTGAAGAAAACAAACATTTTTGTCTTCAATTCAGCCATGGAATTGATAACTAGATTTTTATTAGAATTTAAATGATTCTCAAACTGCAATTGCATCATTCCTTATTTTGAGCTTAATCTATCAGCTATATGATGCTGAAAAATATTACTTAGGAATTCATCGGTTGCGAATAATTCTAGTAATTCGATACTAAAATTTCCATACCGTTGCTCAATATTAAATTTGAGATAAATGTCATCAAATTGTTATTATTTATATTATTTATAGACATATTAATAGATTATTCGCATAACTTTTGAATGAAGGTCAAAAAGAAAAACAGGTTATCTCAACCAAGTTATTTTGGATAAATTCATGCATTCTACCAAAAATTTTGTGATTAATAATATACTAAGGAATTTCCATATACTTATCTTTGATGTCACTTGAACTCGGTAATTAGACCGTTCAGGTTATTATTATTACCAGCGATATCCGCATGACCAGGTATCCAGTAAACTGTTACTTTGTTCCTATTCTCAAGCTTGTTTAGCTAGCTTAAATAATCTCCAACAAATTTGGATGTGATGATGTATGAGCTTAACGCATTAACTGCTGTTTGGCTGTCCGACAATTCTCTCGTTTTTATATTTCCTTCCTAAGCTGAAGTATGTGCATCCTTTCGATAGCACAAATTTCGGCTTGGAAGATGCTTGGATAGGTGCCCACAGGCTCAAAGTATTCGGTTTTTTGTCCAAATACTCCTGCACCTACCCCTGCCCTGGTCTTTGAACCATCCGCGTACCATCTGATTACAACATTACTCAGATGGTACGTAGTGGATTCACTGCTCCACTCCGCTTTTTTGCACAACTGCGATGTAAATTTCCTATCGAAGTTGATCTGTTTAATCATTCCAACTTTAGGATTCTCAAGCAAGATATTCTCCTTTGAAAGACTTTCTCGATACCCTGCATGCTGCATCTCCGTATGGTTTCCCTTGGTACGCTCTTAACTGCAAGTGGAGTGGAACAAGGCCTAACAGCATCTCCATTGATGCGGTAGGACATGTTTTCAATGCACCCGTGATGCAGATATAAGCCAGCCTCTGTACCTTTTCCAACCTCTGTACCTTTTGTCTTCCCAACGTTAAGTTGGGCTCTTTTGCTCTATGCGACTGCCCCGTAACTGATGGCTGGTCTCACTTTCATGGTATACATCCCCCTTAGGATACCTAGGCTGCACCCCAATATTTTACTTGTAAGATTTTTGCATAACATCAAAGCTCTTACGGCTTTGATTACCACCATTTCAATGTGGTTTCTGCACAGCAGTTTACTATCGAGAATTACTCTCAGATATTAAATCTCCTGTGCAGATTCAATTTTAGAGCCCTTTACTATGATGAAGGTACCGTGTACAATATCACAGGGTTTTTCTTCGAATTTCCCTTTGGAGATAACGAAAATGTCATCCGCGTACTCAAGAAATTTAATACTCTTAATACAACTAAAATTTCATCCACTACCAGAATCCACATGAGGGGTGATAAGTCATCACCTTACGGATCGCCCTTAGCGGTGCCAAGGCTGATTTTACAATCACCAACCTTGGTTTCTGCTACTCTAGTTCTCAGCATCTCACACCTATCCTGTTAGTTGTGGTGCAGTCAACCTTTTTCCCGCTTAGAGTCTTCTAGACTGCTTCATACGAGGTGTTATCGATAGCTCCTTCAATGTTCAAAAAGGCACAGACAGCAACTTCTTTGTTGTCCACTGCCTCCTTTAATTCTTTCGTCAACCTCAACAGCGCGGTTTCCGGTTTCTGATCTCACAAAGATATTGATTTGTATGTGGTTGTCGATCACTTTTTCGATAATTTTTAACATGAAAAATGTTAAACTGATGAGTCTATGAGACTTCGGCTTGCTGACATCTTTCTTACCTCCCTTTGGAATAAATGTCACTTTTGCCGTTCTCCGCATGGTTCTTGAATATGCCTAAGTGCCAGACTGCTCCTAAAGATGCAAACAAGGGCCGTTATAGTACCACTTTTGCCCCCTCTGCAGGAGAGCTGGAACTATTCCGTTCACTACGGGTAATTTTGTAACGATTGACTATTTCGAAAATTTTTGTAAAAGTAGGAATATTCATATATTTTAATTAAATTAATTTAAACAAAGCAATTTCTTATAATAATTGGCCAATTTGCTTTAACTCAGGCTTTTTTATAGAAAGAAAGGATATAAACGTTTTTATGTATGCTATACGTATGTTAGTCAATGAAATTTTAACGTTTAATTTTAGTTCATTGCTCTCAATACTAATTAATGATACTGTTTGGGTATTACATGCAGAATACAGCTGTTCAAATTTATTGAGTTTAGAAAAGTTGTTTGATCAGATGATGTAGAGAAGTTTGAATGCATAATTTTTAAAACGAGAAGGAAATAAGAAAAAAGGAAACAAAAACTGAAAGATTTCAAATATATTTGAAATCAAATTAATAAAAATGATCATTATGTAAATTTAAATCAAATAATTAAGACTGTGATACTAAAATGTATAAGAAACAAAAAAATTTTTATATTGTTTGTGCATAATAAATTTGTTAAAAAAATTGAAATGTTTGAAATTTGTGGTTTCTTTTATTACAGTGTTAGATTTTCGTTGTAGTTTGATAAGTTTGTGTGTGCTAGGATGGTTTCAACATTTTGTTTTATTTTATTAAAACGATGGTGGCTGAATAATGTAAATGATGATTGTAAATTGGATGTTGGAGATTTGGTTCAAAAAAGTAAAGATAACTCATCAAAAGTTCTTCGCGTAAGGGTGAACGAGAAATTGCGTAAAACTAATATATTGGGCTTAATTTGTAAGTTATCGTATACAAATTTAGCCTGTTATCGCTATTGGAACATGATAAATTTAATTCAACGTGAAACAAATATGTACAAAGTAGAATTCAAGGATACTTTGATATTGAATCGCAAGGTCAAAAGTTTGAAGGTGTTAGTCGATTACTGTGTGATTTCGACTCTACTGTATGTGAATATAACAATACTAGATATGGATTCGTGGTGATATCAGATGTCCAATGGAAATTTGTAACAATTTTCGTTTGTCATTACTCATTCGCTAACTCAAATCAAGTTATGGAAAATAAACTACTTTATAAAGGGACAATTACTTGTTGTTGGCTGGAGTTTTTGGAAAGACTACATATATGGAAACGAAGATCATCTTATACAAATTTATAATGTAAGCTTTGTTTATCCTATCTTTTCACATAAATTTTTGATTTGATTTATATAATTTATTTTGTTTGTGAATTTTTTTTGGTGTTAAATTATTTTTTTTGTTAAATAAATTTCACTACCGATTTATCGATGGTTTCTTTTAATTGGTGTAAATAAGAGATTTGCCAGGGCCAGGGCTTCAATAGTTATTTTTAAATAGTTCAATGCTTTACAAATGGCGCCGGAAACAAAAACAAGTATAACAGGTATATAGTGTTATAACCTGTTGTACACAATATCGAAAATGTTAGAAATATTCATTATTGCATGTTTTTACATATGAGCATTTTTGATATTATTGATATTATTGATATTTTTTAAAAGTTTTGATATTTTTGATGTGTTGATTTGATATTTTTATATATTTCGAATAATACGGTTTTTTGTGATAGCGTTAATATACGTTTTTTTTTGATTCGTATATTGTAATTTGTGATAATTTTGTTGCATCTGTTGTTCGATATGTATATCTATGGTTGTATTATAATATGCCTTTGGTGTCTTTTTATATACCTTTTGTATTTTTATATATATATATATATATATATATATATATATATATATATATATATATATATATATATATATATATATATATATATATATATATATATATATATATATATATATATATATATATATATACTATTGTATTTCGATATATCTTTATTTTATGATGCAACAAAAAAATTTTTTACAACGTTTTGATCTAAATAAAACTATTGGTAGCTCTAAGAAAGAACCCAGGGGGGTTTCACCCTCTTAACATGTATCGTTGGTTGTAGGTCGCCTCTGTCTTTTGACATGCGATCACCAAGTGGATTTTTTTTTGGTAATTTCATATTAGTCTTCCCTTCCGAGACTGAATACAGCTTCACTGGACGAGTGTTTATGCAAAAGAGAAGCGATGCCTGGCAGTCATACGGTCAGACAGGATCTCTTCTCCAGCGCTAAGCACTCCTCCATACAAGTGAAGTTGTATCCAGATCTAAACCCTGTTGGGAAGAACAAACGTTCAACCCAACCTCCCTCCAAAATTTTTATGGATGTAAATCCATTCAACATCGCGCTTCTATAGTAGGTTTTGTGAAGAGGCCAGATCTGGGGGCTGGAACTCGGGGTCTGCTCTCAGCAACGTTATTAGTTTTAATTTTCTTAGTTTTATATATTTTCTTAGTATTAGGGATGAAGGAACACAGCATCTAATTTTTGTTGATAACAGATATTTAGGCTGAATCTTTAAACAGATGCTGAGTTTTTCCTTTATCATTCGGGAGGTTTTTTGAGTGTCGATTTTAGGATTTTAGACCTATTTTCATTCTAGCCTCACATATCGTTGCTGGGGATAGATCGCGAGTTCGATCTTCCTCTTTGGTCCTTCTTCTACAATATCTTTAGTTTTTTTCTTACAGTTTTTTTTTGTGTTTACGGTTTTGGCCTGGAAAGTCTCTTATATTTAAAAATAGAGATAAATCAAATGAATAAAAAAATTTCTTTCTTGTTATTATAGATAAATGCTTTGATTTCTTTTATTAATGTATAATTTTTCTTTAAGATAAATAAATTTTAATTACACAATTTAACAAGTAAATAAATAAATTATTCTTATAGATAAGTAAATAAATACTTGAAATAAATTATTTAAATAAACAAATATTTACAAATAATTATATAAATAAATTTCTTAAATAGATAAATAAAATAAATAAATAAATTTTAATAAATAAATAAATAAAATACAAAAATTTTAAATAATAAAAAAATAGATAGTTAAATTTTTGCATGTGTGTAAATAAGTATATTTTTTAGTATATTGGTATTTTCAGTTTTTGTTTCTTTTGACGGAATTTTGAATAGTCTTTTGCTGTATCATCTCAAACAATTCTTTTCGTTATTGCATAAACAACTTAATTTAATTTTTAGTTCATCATACCAAGTATAAATGTTAGAATCATCAACATAATTTTTTGTGTTAAGCCGCGATCTTCGATTCAGTTTAATTCATCTTACAAATTTGATCAGGGAATATCATTGGAACTGTATAGCTGTATGGCGGGGTGAAGAAGATTTTGGTGGGTCTTCTTCGCCTACAAAGGCAACAATCCAGATATTGTGCACAAACGCAATCTCGATTTGTCGCTTTTCGACCATGGCAGTGTATAATACGGATGCATATGCCAGATCTAAATTCGGGAATACGGTTGATTTGATTTTCCGTGGTCCTCTGTCAGAATTTGTGTTGACGTCTTCTTTACATTTTGGCAATTCTCATAGTCTGTTCTTCTAGAATAAACAACAGATAGTGATGGTAGTTCTATCATCACTATCTTCGTTTCTCCTAGTTGTGTAACGATTGACTATTTCGAAAATTTTTGTAAAAGTAGGAATATTCATATATTTTAATTAAATTAATTTAAACAAAGCAATTTCTTATAATAATTGGCCAATTTGCTTTAACTCAGGCTTTTTTATAGAAAGAAAGAATATAAACGTCATTAATTATTTTTTTTGTTAGATAAATTTCACTACCGATGTATCGATGGTTTTTTTTAATTGGTGTAAATAAGAGATTTGCCAGGGCCAGGGCTTCAATAGTTATTTTTAAATAGTTCAATGCTCTACAATTTGTATGGCTGGAAAGTGCTTATGACGCACTTGATACAGCGCTCCGTAAACAGTAAGGCAGCCACCCTCCAGTCCTCTCAGTCCTCTGCACTTGGCGTTTTAATTTTCTTCTTATTCGCGTCTTCTGCACACGCGCGTATACCTCCCGGAAAGTGTGTTTCTAGAAGACGAGCAGCTCTCTGTTTCTCATCCTCCGTATGCGTTTCATTCGGCCTTCTCAACGACGTTTTAATCTCGACATTGTCCTTGGCCAAAGCTTTATGTAACCTAAGGCTACAAGCATTGCAGAGATATTATCACAGGAGATTCTGAAGCTGCCACTCTCTGCCTTTCTGATTTCCTTATTGTAAGTGGTAAGCACCCTAGTATACTCTTCCCAGTTTTCGGATTGTTTTGCTCTATTATATTAGAGAGCCTCCGTATTTTTGTTTTTAATTTTGACAACTCCTTGCTCCACCAAAACGCGTCTCTCTGGCCTTTTACCCTAGTGATTGGGCAGGTGACTTCGAACGATGATTCCTCTTTCGTACTATCAAATTCAAACAGAACCATTCTACGATCCGACAGGACGGGTTCATTTAAGACTCTGCAGTTCTTTATTAACTGTCCTACATTGGTAGTTCCTACCGTTAAATCTAACGCTTCCCGTTTTGCCCTTGTGACATAAGTGGGTATATTACCGACGTTGAACACGCTTAGGTTTTCTTAAAAATTCTGAGAGATACTCACCTTTTTGATTTATTTCCGTTCTTTTCTTTGTTTTGCTATGTGCATTTGCATCACACCCGATTATGAGAGACCACTTCTTCTTGTTGCTCCATTCCAACAGCTTCTGTAGCTCTTTAAGCGGTATCAATACCCCGTCCCCTGAAAATTATGCTGATACTACCTCTAACTGGTGGCGAATGCTTCCTAGTAGGATGGTAGTTGATATGACCACCAAGTCCCTCGTTAAAAAATCTGAAAGACATCTATAATTAATGTTTTTCCAATCATCCAGCTGTTTACAAGGTCCTCACCCTGGTTTTGTGGCTCCAAGGTTCCTGTATCAGCATGAACCCTAGCTGTTTCTTAGCGCATGTTCTGGTCACAACGGCTGACGCTGCTATGGCGTGGTGTACATTCACTTAGGCCACGTGCAATCGTTCAGCCACCTCCATTAGATGTTCCTCTCCTCCTCCTCCTCAGTCCCTACGTCTTCGATACTACTGCAATCCTCTGCAGGTAGCATCCTCCTCCTCTTCCACAACCATATTTGCCACCTCACTGGGTGTCGTTTAGGTTAAGGTTGTTTCCCTGGGCTGTGGTGATATTTGAGAAACTTTCCCCCGAGATTCCACTAGGCCCTTCTGTTGTTGCTATTCTAGGTCCATCGACAATGACTTGACCAAACCAGTAGTTGAGGGTATTCCCCACCCCCAACAAGGCTGTTTTTGCCTTGTCGCCAATTAATGCCGTGAGGAATTGGCCTGTGCCCTCATCTCGACTTCCTAACAGCTTCCAATCCTTAACAAATAAGCCAACGTTTTGCTCCTCTGATAGAGCGAGAGATTTCTCCCTGGTCTGCTCAGCACTTCTTGGGAGAAAGACGTTAATCTCGTGAGGAATCAGAATGTCAACCTCCATTTTCGTCACAAGTATATGTTTACCGACTTCCACTTTAGGGAAAATAGACACGAGCCATTTTACCGTCTGCTCGTCATCGCACTGTCCAACCACATAATCAGGTTAGAAGTGCGATTCCTTAAGCCCAATTCTGTGATCAGAACATCCTATCGCTAGTTGATTCACTCGCCTTGTTTTGATTAACCCCAGCTCTTCCGCACTAAGCATTGTGTGGGGATAATTCACATCCAGCCACCTTGCTTACCTTAATAACTGGAAAACTTAGCAATATATCTTCCCCAGCAGAAATGAGCTAGGGTAAGCCTAAATATTGTCAGGACGTGATCAGGACCTGCCCAGTCCAGAAAGGGCAAGCTTTATTAGAGCAATCTGATACAGAATACCCATTTAGGGTTAACTTTTTTCGAATATAAACGGTCTTGATTTGGTTTTTCGTTTATGAGTTGGGCAATTCGCTAAGGGTCTGATACAAAATACCCTCTATTAAATTGCATCAAGCCCTATCAGAAATTATATATGATTTCCTTATTAAGGACTGCCCCAATTTACCTGATCTAAGTCCTATTTTATTTAGTTGAAATTTACTAGAGTATTATTCATTTTAGAAATATATTTTTATTGAGGGGAAAAAGGCATTACACTCATGCTCATGGCTCAATCAGGCTGCCATATCAATTCCTTATCCATATCAGGATAAACCTGATCGGCACTCTATTTCAGCCCTGCCAAATTTTTGCACGGGTTGTATCACATAATAATATATGGCAAGATATTTCATAATAGGGACAAAGTTGGGATGTCAAACCGATTTTCGGTTAACATACTGTTACAAATTATAAGTTGATTGATTGTGATCGTAAAGCTTTTTTTACGATAAAGAAACCGTATTTCAATTTCACAAAATTAATCAACTTTATAACAAAATAATTCAAAAGAAATGCAATAACTTCAAATTTATATTTAATTTAATCACAAGAATCATTTTATTTAAAACAATAATAATAATTTATTTCAAAACGATTAGAAAAATGTTGATTTAACAATATCCGAACAATTAATGATTTTAATCTTTGTAACAAAATGAATTTATATAATCCAACAAAATAAGTATTCCAGTTCTTACAGTTATAACAAATTAAGTATTAAAATATTAAATAAAATACAATGACTTCATGTAGTGTATGTTACATAGTTCGTAACACATAAATTACAGTGGTACAATGCTGTTGGTTGTACATTGTGCAACATTGATGAGGGCATGATCATTTACTGACAACCGAATGTGTGGAGATAAAATTATGATTTGATCCACCAAAAGGCTTTGTTTTGATATTTCAAATTGTAACAACGAAGGATCATTTGTCAAAAACAAAATAAGCAAGTCACTACTTTGTCCAGGAATATCAGAAACGGTTAGTTAAAGGTTGATCTATTTTTGTTTGTCGCATTAATGCTCCATATAGGAGGGTTTGCCAAGCTAATAAGCTACGAATATTTAACACAGTTATTCGCAACAGTGGCATAACTACCATGGCAGCTAATTTTTTAAGGGCGTTTAGTACGTCGGTCTCCCATTGCAATCATGGTGTTTCTTGCGGTCCCCCACTTGCTGAGGTACTAACGTACATTTTTTTAATCATTTCAAACAGTGAATCGGCTCGTAGAACATGCTGAAATTGATCTCCTCAGAAGCTCGTTCATCCATAATATTTGTTTTTAAAAAGAATCATGTAGGCAACATTTCTTCTGTCCTGTAAAGAATCAAGATCGTTAGAAGTACTAGAGTTACATTGGTTTGTTAGGTCACTTGTTATTAGGAAATATAACAAGACGGCTACTACGATAAAATAAACAAATATTTTGAAATCTGGTATAGATTGATTTGATTTAATGAATATCCAGTAGGATGAATAATACCGAATTTTACTAAAGGTTATCCTCTTTAAAGTTATAGGAGTAGCTATGGGAGTAGGGTAGACCGGGAATAGGGTCTGGCACACACAACGTTTTTTCAAAAATATATCTCGTCTTGGTTTACCCTCCTCAATCCAAGATCCTTTTCCATAGTTTTACATTTATTTTTTTTGTAACTTTGGTTTATTAGTTGATTGGATGGATGTAGATGGGAAAAAAAAACAGGAAAAGCTCAATTTTTGTAAACTATCGAGAAAACTTGTTGTTGTAATTGGCTGTTGTTGTAATCATGAGAAAGCGTTATCTCATTTTTTATCTTACCGGACTGGAAAAAATAATATTCTTGGATTCGACCTCTTTAATATTAAACAATTTAATTCAAGGTTAACGAGATAATCAAACAAAATAGACATACAAAATCTCAATCATAAAAATTAGATAACCTGTTTTGTTTTTATTGAATATTTAATGACATCTTATATTTTTTTGGTTAAATATGATTATATACGTTTTTTCCTAAATACTGTTTTGTCGTGAAACATCTTCCCCAATTGAAATTCCCAAAATATTTCACGAGTACAATTATATATAAATTAAATGGACAGACCAAACATTAGCATAGTTACAATTAAACTTTTCTCAATTCAAGTCGTAATCAATTTTAATTATGAAACTAATTTACTTTCTAATTCAGTTGAGTTTAGCTTATAAGCTCACAACCAGCGCAAAAACTTATGAAATTGATGGATATAAATATTATTTTAGTTATCCATTGAAGGTAAGAATATAATTTCGTAGATAAATTATAATTTTGAGAAACCAATTTGTTTTTTTGCAGCATAACTGGTATGCAGCTCAACGTTTTTGTGCATATCTTAACATGAGTCTAATAGATATTCCAAACGAAGGAGAGAATACGAGAATTCTTGAGGTACTAACAAAAAATTTTGGTGATCAAAATACTGATGGTATTTATATATGGACTAGTGGTACTCATCTGGGCACCAAAGGGCAGTATTTTTGGCAAACAACAGGCAAACCAGTGTTTTATGAATCATGGTTGCCTGGTGAACCAAATAATGTTGACGATATAGAAGATTGCTTGTCATTGCATGGCAACCACAAATTTTTATGGACTGATGTTAATTGTTTAATAGAGGGGTATTTCATTTGTCGGGATATTAACAACGTTTTGGGTGTTACCGAAAAATTCACGAAACCAACCGTTCAAGTAGAATCGAGTGAAGAGGACGAGTTGAGAAATCTGGAATTGTTTTATCGACTTTTTAAAGGAATAATTATAAAATCATTTGTTCAACTAGGTTTGAACGATGAAGTCGAGGACAATTTTGATGAATCGACTGAAGACAGTATTCAACTAGATTCGGGCGATGAAGTCAAGAAATCGAGAAATGAAGTTGAGATTGTTAAATTATTTGAAGCAAGAACGACAAACCCGTTCGTATTTCAATTAGATTCGAGCAAAAAGATCGATTCAAGAAATCAAGTCTTGATTGATCGATTATATAGAACTATAATAATAGAACTAAACGACCAACTAGCTTTTAGCGATGAATTTTATTTCAATACTCAGCGATCAACTGAAGAAGACGAAATTAATCGAGTTTATGAAGAATTAGCGACCCAACCAATCGTTCTAGTAGATTTGATCAATGAAGTCAACTCCGAAATTGTTCGAATATTTAAAGAAATGAAGGCGAGTGATCATCGAGATTTATCTTTTGATTCGAGTGAAGAGGACGAGTCGAAAAATCAAGAATTGATTGATCAAATTTTTAAAAAAATAAGGATAAAACCATTTGTTCAACTAGATTTGAACAGTGAAGTCAAGTACGAGATTGATCAATCAACTGAAGACAATATTCAACTAGATACGGACGACGAAGTCAACAAATCGAGAGTTGAAGTTGAGATGAGAACAAACTTATTTGAAGCTATAACGACAAACCCGAGTGAAGAGGACGAGTTGAGAAATCTGGAATTATCATTTTATCGACTTTTTAAAGGAATATTAAAATCATTTGATCTACTAGATTTGAACGATGAAGTCGAGGACAATTTTGATGAATCATTTGATCTACTAGATTTGAACGATAAAGTCGAGGACAATTTTGATGAATCAACTGAAGATAGCATTCAACTAGATTCGGGCGATGAAGTCAAGAAATCGAGAAATGAAGTTGAGATTGTTAAATTATTTGAAGCTACAACGACATACCCGTTCGTATTTCAATTAGATTCGAGCAAAAAGATCGATTCGAGAAATCGAGTCTTGATTGATCGATTATATAAAGCAATAATAAGAAAATTAAACGACCAACTATATTTGAGCGAAGGAGATAATTCTGATACTCAGCGATCAACTGAAGATGTGAGCAAAGAAGTCGAGTCGAGATATCGAGACCAAATTGATCGAGTTTATGAACGCAATGAATTAGCGACCCAACCAATTCTTCTAAAAGATTTGATCAATGTACTCAACTCCGAAATTGATCGCATGTTTAAAAAAATGAAGGCGAGAGATCAAACTTAGTCGAGATTTATCTATTGAGCGACCAAGTTGAATATAATAAAATTAAATAAAATAAATAACTAAAAGCTTACAAAAGTTTAACTGATTCTGAGTTTTTTTGTTGTATAGTAAAACCGTTTGCAATCCATAAAGGAACGCAGACTACTAACTAGCGTTTTCTTTTTTAATTCACTTAATTTTATGATCGATGTTCACTTAAATACTAAGTTTATTGGATTAGTTTATGAGAGATTATTCTAATCAGGTAACTGAAAAATCGGTGTGCTGATGATGGTTATTGTGTTTGTTTAGAAGCACGAGTTTGAATCCAGACTTGTAACCATTAAGCCATTCAACTCACCTGAAAATTAATATTACTAAAATTAACGTGAGAGAAATTAAAAACCAACGAAAACATGATACAATGTTTACTTCTGAGTATGTACTCCACAATAACTTAAAATTACGAATTATGCACTAAAAATACCAATGAAAGATATTAAAATTTTATTCAGTGATATTGATTCCTATAATTCATTAAAAATAAAACCTGAATACTAGTTTTTGACGCATTTATCCAAACATTATAAACCATTTAAAGTGTGATCAAGCATTTTAAAAACAAAATTTGTTAGGGTTAGTCTTACATAAATGATATAAAAATATAAATCGGAATTTTCATGTAAAATAAAGAAATTCAATAAGAATCAAATTAATCACAGTCCAATCAAAAATCGATAAGTAAGTTTTCAACAGCATGAAAATGCTCTTGATCTGCTGCTATTGCTTCGTTTGATTTTAAATTGTATTGTGAACACAACTACTACACGATTGACCTTTGAGTGAGAAGATGGGTAATCTGCAAAAAGCAAATTACAAGATATAAAAATCCTTCCTCTTAGACGCATCAAGAGCAACTGATAAAACGTTTTGTATTAGATTAATTCTGGTAATTAATTCACAAAATAGCTGTGATATTGTTACAAGGTAGAAAAACTGCTCATTCCAGCACGCCGTTCGACTGTATTGGAGAGGCTAGCTAGCTTCAGCCTGTGGGAACGAGAAAAAAATCCTGCTGCTACAACAGAAATACAGCATTGTACGCGTGACACATGATACGAACGGATGGGGAAAAAAGCAAATGAACGAAAGAGACTCTGGCGACCCCCTTACACGAACAAAACCACGATCACCACGTTCAACCCCCTTATTCTAATACATTCACCCGCTCTCGCACTTCATATACTCACTCACACACACGCGCACATACCCATACCCACCCACACATGCACACATCCAAGCCCATACACACATTCATACGCTCATACCCCGAATGTAACACAATGTATGCTTCATCCGTAAGGCTATATTATCGAAAGTGAGTTTTACATTCTTAACATCGAATTGCGTTGGCAGATTTGGTGGTCGATTCAAAAACAAAAACTTATATCCTACAATCCATTCAACATTGACAAGCTAATATATTCAATCCAGACAGATTAGCTTGATTTTCTTTTCATAACTGATGATAAGCACGTTATGAGAAATCCAACCAGAATACAAAGTATTGTGTTAAGGCTTCCGTTTAAGAATAGCAGGCAATATTGTATTTTCTTGAATGTTTTCTTTGAACATTCAGACTTTCTTCCCGGATCAATTACATGACAAAAAAGAAAATGCTTAGGAGAAGAACATCAGAATACGGAAGATCTGGGGCTTGCCGGATGGAATAAATTGATAAAAAGTTATGTTTACCAAAAATTAGTGCATGACTTCGTTGGGAAAGTGGATCCTGTTTTAACTTTAAAATAATAAGTTGTGATGCTTTCAAGGCAACATTTCGTACATCAGAACCTACCAAAAGCTGTTCAACTACGATTACTAACATAGACTGATCACACCAGTACCCCTCCTTCCATGAATCAATCAATGAGGTGACATACCTCCATGTTTTGGGATTGTTTCCCTTCTTTTCCCTTCTTTTTCCTTTTTTTTGTTGTTTAACATCAACTCAGGATCACACACCTGCTTAACAAACGACATGCATATCCCCAAATACCGTTGCAACATTCATCTTAATTTGTTCCAAGCTTAATAAAAACATAACCCATAAAAAAAATCTTCCAAATTAATAATGAAATCGTTTTCCCATTGTAATGCAGTACAAGAACTACGACTTGACAAAGCATTATCCATAGAAACGCAATAATTTGGATTAAACATTTGTATGATAACAAGAGAATGACGATATTCTTTTTCATCCGCCATATCTTCCTTTATTACTCTATTCGTTACTGTTAATTCACGAATTTCGTTTTTCATTCTGTCGTCACATCTACGCTAAACTAAATCATTTGACGGATTAAACAGTAATACGCCATCCATTTTTAATTTTTAGTTATTTTTATGTTTTTATCAATAGAAATTTTTTACAATATGTATGCAAAATTCGTGGGTACATGTGTCCACTTGGATCCTGTCAGTCATACGCGCATGCAACCAACATACTCGCTCATACATACCCACATTCACACATCCATATACACACAATCACACCCTTACATACATATCCATGATTATTCATATATAAAAATAAAATTAAAATAAGACCAACCCCATGTTTCACATAAAATTCCTCTCCTCAATCTCTGGACAATTAGCTGGTCATCCCGTAGGTATTACTGGGAAAGCAATCAAAAGTAGCTGATTTGTGGTTAATAACAAAAATTACTAGATAAACCTTGATGGTTAATTCACTATTCTTGCTGCAGTTGTCCGCTAATCAAGGACGCAACGGTTTCGTTATCACGTCATACAAGAAAACACCGCTCTTCTATATCCAGCACAAAAAAAATTAAAACCAGTTTGGTTATATTATCCGTTTTATTGTTTCGTTCCTTTTCTTAATTTACTGTACATTCGATAATTTGTTCCTTTATATAAATAATTTGGATAATTAATGCTAACATAAATAATTTAAATTTTTCTAATATTTTTGGTTCTTATTATTCTAGATTAATCACAGTTTTACTTTATAATTAGACTATAAATATGACTGTGCTACCGAAAATGCTGCAAATTCACTAGCCATACAAAACAGAAATCTTGACCGTAATACGTGGTTAAAATGCAAATAAATTCTGTTAATATATGTTAAGTATTCAGTTCTTATTTTATTATCTTTGGTACATGCAATCGTGGTATCGGAAAGTTTTTAATGAATATCTCACAAGGTTATATTTACCGTTTAGTTCCAGTAACTTGACCGGTGAATGACAAGGCCAAACAGAATTTTCTTTCTTTTATTTTTTTATCAATTTCTTTTCTATATTTTCACTACCGACAGTCACAAATTTAATTACTAAAATTTTTCTATTTTTCCTTGTATATTTTATTCTAATAAAATTAACTATTTCAAACAATTTTCCACAAACAAGCGAACATGAACTTGCAAAAATTGAATTTACACGCGACAACAAATCAAAACATCAAACAAAATTCATATTCAATCAGAATCGAATAATGAGACTCGAGAGAGAAGCCATCTGTCGGCTTCTATTGAAAGTATCTTAACGGCCGTTTGCAAACAATAACAAAACGATAACTTTATTTCTTGGGAATTGTTTCGTTAATTATTGTACCCACTAAGGAGTTTGCACAACTCTAAAAGAAAATTATGTATGAAATAATTACAAATTGGATGCAAGAAATTGTATTTAAAAAAAAGGGAAGCAAAAACAACTTCAAAGGTTCATGACATTACAGTAGACGAGAAGTAACCTATTGCTTGATTTTTTTCTGTCTTTTTGGAACATAGCACGATTCCAAATTGAGGAGATTGCACAACTTTTTTATGATAAATTACAGAAATTATTGTAAGAGGCGATTACGACTTGAAATCAATTGTGTTCAAAACGGGTAATAACAACTGCGTAAGCTCCTGTTAAGACAAATTCAATGCGTGTGAGAAAGTAGTGCGACTCCAGACTACGAAGATTAAATAACATCTTCATAACACGACGCCAGTAGACAAAATAAATATTTCCTTGAAGTATTCTAAGTTGTAGTAGCACGTAGAGATGTTAAAATTCCCTGCTGTGTACAGCTGCAAAACTTTTGAACAGCTGAGATATTCTCACATCAGTGTGCATGCCAATTTTCAAATTCGAGTACGGGGTGTCCTTAAAAAATCACAAACTTTATTTTTTATTAAATAAAAGTTATTCAAATTTTATTTATATACTGCAATCTAACTAATTTTACCAGCTTAAGTAATATTAATATATAATTTTACGGGTACTTTTACCATGAAAGTTTGAAGGTAGTATTACCTTTACATCTGTAAGTGTGACGCTAGAACTATAGGAATTGGTAGCGTTTTATTTTAACTTTAAAAAGGATGAATTAGAACAACCATTAACTTTCATTTTCCACAAGCTCGATAAAGCTTAATCAAATTAAAGTGCAACGGAGATGGAGTGCGTGGACGCGGTCATGTCTATAAAAATCTTAGGGCATATATTAAAGGGCACTTCCTTATTGGTATAATAGATAACTCAAGCCGGTAATGGTTGGTCAGGGCTTTGATCCTACCCTTGAGCACTGTAAAGAATTGGAAAATACTGTTGCTGATGCCTTGTATCGTTTACACACTGAGATATTGAAAACCTTTACCTTTGCCTTGTATTCCAATTATGTTTATGACCAAAACTATGGAGCTTAGACTCACATTGTGCTCAAAGAAGAAAGCATTACCAATACACATAATCAGGATAGACGTTTATATTTCAAATTAAATGTGGGACTCAAATACAAGCACGAAGAGACCCTAATCGAGCGCGTACACAAACCTACATTGTCAGCAAATCTTGGTACAGTTAAGGTTGTTGATAAATTAATTATTTGTTTTTTGTACCCTTCTGTCTTGAGACGTTATAAAATATATCAAAGAATGTGGTGAGTGTATGCAAAGAAAAGATCCCGTTTTCAGAACAAACTGATGTTTGTGTGCAAATTTACTCAAAGTGATGTCACTTCCAACCGAAACGCTAAATTAGCTCCGAAATTCTTAAAAACTAAAGAACAACAGCTGTTTAGACATAAAAGTTTCGGTATTGAGGATTTTGGAGAAAATCGATAACGTGTCTACCACGTAAAAGACATTAAAGTATACATGAAATAATACAAAAGTAATTTGCCCGGTTTAAAAGGGTGAGTCGTCTTCCCCACGATTTGTGACGTACGAAAAATTTCTATTCAGCCTTTTTATTTATTTCGCCATAAGAATGTTTTGTTTTATAAAATGCTATTGCTTATGATCTGGTTGATATCATGTTTATTTTATATTATGTAATAAATTGTTTGTAGTTTTCCAATTTCATTAATATCAGTTAAATAATTGCTAGGCGGTTATAACAGGTGGCGGTTAATTAATGACAGTATTTATTTCATAAAAAAATTTAACCTCGAAAACTCAAATTTGATGATGTGGAACTTTATGAAACTTTATTACGACAAAAAGTTTTCATTTGTTTGTTCGAAGAAACTAATCTCAGTATCAATCTATATCGTAGGTTTTATCATTGAGGAAGTGAACCGAACCTTTTCCTTAGTGGAACTCCCGGTACTACAACAAATTTTGAAAATGAAGTTATAGGAAATAATGAAGAAAATAGTGAAGATGATTTGAATTGCCGAATAGTTGGATCTTTTGTACGTGTTTTGCAAATTAATATTGAGGGTTTACTCCAAGAGACCCATGCCCGGGATGAAAAGCAATTTTTCTATTCATCATGAGCATCATGGGATTGCCACTTTTGTTCGTGCTTCTCTTGTGGAAGACTGTTCAACTGTTTTTAATCTTGTTGATGGTTCCATTGAATATATAGCAATCAAGTAGGGTAATTTGACAATTTTAAATGTGTATAAGCCTCCAGTTATTCATTGGTTACCATCGCTGCCTGGTTTCAATCATCCTTCTAGTTATATGGGTGATTTCAACAGTCATCACAATTTGTGGGGATATAATGATAATAATGAAAATGGAAAATTTCTTCTTGATTGGAGTTTACAAAATAAACTACATTCAGTTTATGATTCTAAAGATAGATCTATGTTTCATTCTGGTCGTCGGAATTGTGGTTACAATCCAGATTTATGTTTCGTCTCATCTGATTACCATCTATCACCACTATCGGTAACAAGAAATGTTCCCAACCGTTTTCCTCATAGTCAACATCGTTGTGTTGTTGTTGGAGTACATTGGAGTACATTGGAGTAAAAATTCCAATAATTCATTCATTGGAAATTCCTCGATAGAATTTCAGGAAAGCAAATTGGAATAGTTTTGGTGATGCAATTGATATGAATTGTCGTTGGATCTCTCCTATTATTGGAAATTATAACCGTTTTGTATCTATGACAATGTCATCTGCAAAAAAATCCATTCCTAAAGGTTTTCGAAAAACATATATCCCTAGTTGGGATGAAGATTGTAATCACCTGTGGCAACAATACCAATCAACTGAAGATTCGGAAATTGGAGATCAATTAATGGATGAATTAAATCTCTCTCGTAAAGAAAATTGGATTGATCTGGTTGAAAAAATGGATTTCCAACATTCGAGTAGAGAAGCTTGGGGTTTTCTTAAAAAAGCGGGTGAATCTAGAAATAAAACTAATAAAAATATTGCTCCATTTCATCCAAATGAAATCGCTCAAGATTGATTCAAAATTCGAAATGTCATGTGTCTAAAGCAAGAATTTGTCAAATAAAAAATCGGCTACGTTGTGCGGAGAAGAAACTTGTTGACTATTTGCTGCTCCAATTATAAAAGATGAAATAGATGTTATAATATCTACTCTTAAATCTGGAAAAGCATGTGGTGTCGATGAAATGTTCCCTGAACTTTTTATTCATATGAAAAAAAATGCTAGAATTTGGTTGTCCAAACTTTTTTCAAATTGTTTAGATTATGGTTTGATTCCGAATATTTTGTATTCAGCTAAAGTATCAGAAATTCTGAAACCAGGTAAAGATAAAAATCGTCCTGAGAATTATCGTCCAATTTCTCTGTTGTGTGTTGCATATAAATTATTTAAGCGAATTATTTATAATAGAATATCTACCACAATTGACGAAAAAATTCCGATTGAACAAGCTGGTTTTCGTCCAAATAGAAGTTGCTGTGCAGCGTATGATACAGTTTGGAAACATGGGCTGTTATTAAAACTGTGCTCTGTGATTATCGGTAGAAAAACTATAAATATTATATCGGCTTTGTTGTCCAATCGTAATTTTGTTGTATATTTATCAAATCTACAAAGCAGGGCTCGTTATATAAATAATGGTCTTCCACAAGGCTTCAGTCCTTGCTCCCTTTATACGTCGGATTTACCACAAACAATATGTCGAACATTTATATATGCGAATGATTTGGCTATTGCATATCAATACTCATACGGTCAAAAAATGGTCAATGTTGAATCAATTATAGCTCAAGATTTAGAAATTTTAAAATTCAATTAATCCAACACCTATATATCTTGGAGTAACTTTGGATAGATCACTTACTTTTAGACCACATTACGAAAAATTGGGGCAAAAAAATCAAATCCCGTATTAATATTATTCAAAAATTATCAGGAACACGATGGAGAGCTAATGAAAAAACGTTGAGGATATCAGCTCTAGCATTAGTGTATTCTACAGCAGAATATTGCGCTCCTGTGTGGAATCACAGTGTTCATTCTCGTATTATTGATATCCAACTTAATAGTTATATGAGAATAATTTCCCGAACTTTGCGAACTACTCCTCTTCAATGGCTTCCTATTTTATCAAATATCGCCCCACCAGCATTAAGAAGAGAAAAATCTGTGGTTAGCACATGGATAAAATTAATTAAAAATGATAAACTACCTATCCACTCGGATTTAATGAATAGAGGACAAAATCGTTTGTTATTCGTACATCACTTTGGACAAAGATGGCATCTATTGAAAATATTGATGAATATTTAATTAATAATCAATGGCAAATATTACACAACCATTCGGATTTTACCAATAAAGAACTCATATCTGAACCATTTGTTGAAGTTCCGGTAATTTCTGATTCTCGAAGACGTTGGATTACTATAAACTATATTAAAATACCTCATGGTGCTACAAATGCCGAGATGCACATGTACAATAATGAAGTCTCACCATCTTGTAATTGTGGTAATCTATCTCAAACTGTAAGGCACATATACTCTGAATGTCCGATTAGGCGTTTCGACGGTGATCTAAATCAGCTACACAGTATGACCGATCTGGCAATTGATTGGTTGGATTCATTAGATATTAATATTTAGCCTGTAAAATTTTAAAATTTTGTTATAATAATAATAAAAATTTTGTTATAATAATAAAAATTTTGTTAAAATAAAACCTCACTCACTAAATTAATGGCAAACTAGTTTAACTTTTATTCGAGCTAATTAGGACTCCGTACTTCAAAAAAGTACAAACGGTACCCTATTGGTGGGACTCTGGTGTCCGTCCGAATTTCTACATAATCAATTTATTCACAAACTATAAGTGCTATCTAGTTGAAAATTTCTACAGTTTTTAAATGTGTTTTCTCAAGCCTACTGATAACAAAAAAAATTAAATATTTGTTTTCATCTATATTTTATGAACATAGAGAAGGAGATAGTAAAACAAAAGTTTTTTTGTAGGGAATCGAGTTTGGCTTAGAAAAATCGAAAAACATAAAAAAATTTCAATGGATTTTCAACTGCTTAGTTTTTTTGATATTGCCGAAAACGAGTGTTGTTTTTCCTGCCCCCCCCCCCCCCCCCTTAGCTTTGAACATTACAAAAGAAAAAATTTGAAAAAATTCGTGATTATGGGAAATGTTGTAAAGATTGAATGAAAACTATAGCAGTCAGCTCATCGTTGAGGGTGGAAATTTTGAAAAAAAAAAATATTTTTGACCAAATCGAGTGGGATGTCATATGAAAGATTGGTTCTTTTCTAGTCCAAAACAGTTTTTATGTAATTTTAAACAGCGCAGTTTTTGAGTTATATTAGAAAATTTGAAAAAAAATTTCCTGTCCTTCCCCCCCTTCACTTCGAACATTACAAAAGAAAAAATTTGGAAAAATTCATCGTTATGGGAAATGTTGTAAAGATTGAACGAAAACTATAGCGGTCGGCTCATCATTTAAATGTTATTTTGATGGGGTTGAGGGCGGAAATTTAAAAAAAAATATTATTTTGGACCTTGTTGAGTAGGATGTCATATGAAAGGTTGATTTTTTTATAGTCTAAAATCATTTTTTTTTGTAATTTTCAAAAGCGCAGTTTTTGAGTTATATTAAAAGATCTGAAAAAAATATCCTGCCCCCCCCTTAACTTCAAACACTACAAAAGAAAAAATTTGTAAAACTTCATGGTTATGGACAATGTTGTAAAGATTATATGAAAACTATAGAGGTTGGCTCATCATTTCAAATGTGCTTCTGAGGGGGCTGAGATTGGAAATCTTGAAAAAAAATTATTTTTGGCCTTGTCGAGTGGGGGTCATATGAAATTTTGATTTTTTCTAGTCTAAAATCATTTTTTTGGTAATTTTCAAATGCGAAGTTTTTGAGTTATGTTAAAAAATGTGAAAAATTTCCTGTATCCGTGTATATGTATATCCTGTATAATTTCCTTCTTCGAATATTACAGAAGAAAACATTTGAAAAAATTCATGGTTATGGGCAATGTTGTAAAAAATGAATGAAAACTATAGTGGTTGGCTCATCATTTCAAATGTTATTTTGAAGGGGTTGAGAGTTAAAATTTTGAAGTTATTTTTGACTATGTCGAGTGGGGTGTCACATGAAACGAGAATTTTTTTCTACTCCAAAACAGTTTTTTGTAGTTTTCGAAAACACCGTTTTTGATTTATTTAATTAAAATTCTAAAATTGTGTTTTTGTGTATATTTACGTAAAATAATCGTAGAAGAGGATCAATTTTGATACGTTGTAGAAAATGTATATTATAGTCAAATATTGAGTGAAACGAAGTATAGAAATAAACAAACAATATCAGATTAGATCAACACAGTTTAACAAGTCAGATGAACTCTGCTTCAGGCGAAAGGTGCTAGGTTGAAAAATATGCGATAACACACCTGATACCTGTTTGCTATTCGATAGATTATCTTTTAATACGGTTGCATTGCAAATATTCTCTCTGAAGTTGATCACTAATTACAAACATTTTTCAAATTTTTGAACTGTTGAACTATTGTTGAACTAGAAAATTGTTACAGTCAAGTAGATCGAGGTTGGCGATCTATTCGTTTCGTTAGGTCTGTAATAGTACCACTAGTGCAGAAAAATAGTAACCACCATCATTCACTTAGCTCTGCTGGCAGTCATTGTGAATGTTCAACTAGCTGAAGTCAAATTTTGTTGGTATACTATACCGATCTCTTAAATGTTCATTAGGCAAATCACTCGACTGTTTTAACAATGCAGTCGTTGGTAATAATTTAGTGACACATTTTCTTCCGTTTTTTTTTCCCGTTGCTTTCCTTAAAAATCCTCAAAACGGCTCTCAAAGTATTTTCTACAAAAAAATTTATAAAGAAAAATTCATGAACCAAAAACAGTTGAAGCTACAACAATTGATAATATATTTTCCAATATAAATAATTTATAAGCGTGCGTTATTGAAGCTTTCCCTAGCCACCATAAACAGATTTAGGTAAAATGCAACCCAACGTGAAATTATGCAGGCAAAAACTGTTTTTTTCTCAAATATTATATACACGGAACCCTCAGCGAGCGACTTATATTCGCACTTGCCTGACTTTTGTTTGATAGGATTTATTGTTTAGTTATCAATTCTTTAAATAAAAACAAAAACTAAATTTTCATCCCTCAACATCTTAGAACGCTTGTGGTTGTGGGATCTTGATTTTAAAAGGTTTTTATGTGTTGCTGTAACACTACTGCACAATACATTTCATTAAATAAAAATATGATTCGGGATCACTCGGAAATCACAGATATGGGCTCATTTCAGTATTTGATAAAGTGTAAGGGGAGGTGTTATGAGGGTCAAATATTTTTGAACAGTTTTGATTGGCATTTAGGGTACATTGGACCCTAGAAAGTGGGTCCATCATACAACTGGTGATATGTTCAAATATGATTTTTTAGTGTTCGGAGTATACAGACAGCGCTCTCGAATCACGTTATGACACTTTAATGTGTAACAAGAAAGTGTTTAGTTTTTGAGCAATATGAGGTAATCTTTTCAACTTCAATACCTGATAGTTGATTTGACAAAACTACTATTTTTAAGAGCTTCTAGGTTAATTATTGTATGTAGAGATACTTTTTACCGAGCATAAGTCACTCAACAGCAGGAGGCAATCTTCTTATATATTAATACGCTAGATTAAAACTTTGTGGAGCATTAGGCTTTTTTATTCGCAGATGGATTCATTTGAAATTTTCACAGCTAACTGATATTAGTGTAACCTATAGTCGGATCCGGATTCAAACAAATCGGATCATAAATAAAAAAGTTATTATATACGGAAAACTTTTTCTATACATATGCATTATAAGTTTACATACATGCAAAAACAATTTTCTTTTTGCTTTAAAACAATGCTTTAAAATTTTTCTTTTTTATATATTAGCTATCGAACCGAACAACGAATAACAAAAACGAAAATTTTTATATTTATTTTATATTCATTTCAGTCGTCGTATTTATTTTATATTTTAGTCGTCTTTTATCTTTCAAGAAGGACGGTTTTCGATATTTTTCGATTATTTGGTTTTTTATTGATATAAAGATTTTTGAGATATTTTGATATTTGAGTTATTTCATATTTTTGATATATTGATATATTTATTTATTTCGATGCCAAGACTACGTCGTAAACGTCGTTTGGATGTGAGTGGTACATCGAGTCGTCGGAATAAAAGAGATTATATGCGTAATATGCGTAATAATGTTGATTTTATGAATGATGAAATGAATGGTAATAATGATGGAATGAATGCTGAAGCTGATGTTGTTGTGAATGATGAAGTGAATGTTGATGATATGAATGGTGTCATGAACGGTGTCATGAATGGTGTCATGAATGTTGCGAATGATTTAGAATTGAATGTGGTGAATGATGAAATTCCCTTTGTAATTTTGAGAGATTCGTTCAAGTGTGCTTTGAATGTGATTCCAGGTAACTTTGATTCGTATGTTTGTGGTGCTTTGGATATGAGTTGTCATTTTTGTCATGCCAAACATTTTGCAAGAGAAGTTACTTCAAATAATAATGAAGCGTTTTCTTTGTGTTGCCATAAAGGCAAAGTCAATTTACCTCCTCTTTCTGAAAATGCATTTTTCTCTAATATTTTCGAAGGATTGAATTCAAATGATAATGCTATAAAAAAACGTTCTAAAAGTTTTCTTTCAAATATTCGTTCCTATAATTCGGCATTTGCAATGATCAGTTCTGAATGTAATATAGCGGATTCTACTGCACGTGGTATTTATCATTTTAAAATTCATAATATTTTTTATCATCGTACTGGTGCTTTAATTCCTGCTTATGGTCGACCTCCAATGTATGCACAATTATATTTTTATGATGTTGATACTGCTGCTAATATGAGAATGAATAGAAATACCAATGTATGTGAAATTTTTCTTATGCGTGAGATAGGTTTTGAGTTAGATCGTGTGAATCCTTTTGTTCGTTCTTTCAAATCAATGCATGAATTTTGTGAAAGACCTGAGAATGTTACTGCTGATGTGTCAATGGTTATAAAAGTTAACAGAGAATGTGATATTCGTCGTTTTAATGATGCTGTTCAAACTGATGTGGCTGCTATTTTTAAAAATGATGATGGTGAACCACCTTTTGAAAGAAATATGATTGTTTTTTCAAAAAATGCAAATGAAATTCGTTCTGTTTCTGTCCTTGATTCTTCTTTGGATCCTTTAGCTTATCCTTTGTTGTTTCCAAATGGTGATACTGGGTGGCACGTTAATATTCCACATAATTTAGTTTCAACTTCACGTGCTAATGTGTCACGTACAAAAGTTACAATGTTGCAATATGCATCTTATCGCCTTGCTATACGTGATGGTTTTAGTCTTTTGCATCGTTCTCAAAAATTATTTCTTCAATGGATTGTTGATATGTATGTTCGTATCGAAGGTACACGGCTTCATTACATTCGTTCAAATCAATCTGCTCTTCGTGCTGATTTGTACAATAATTTAACAGATTTCTTGCATCAAAATCGCAATGGCGATGATAATATGCAAGTAGTTGGTCGTAAAGTAATTTTGCCATCTTCTTTCACCGGTTCACCACGTAACATGTATCAAAATTACTTGGATGCAATGTCTATTGTACAACATTTCGGTAAACCTTCTTTATTTATAACAATGACATGTAATCCTCAATGGCCAGAAATTGTTGATAATTTGAATAATTATGAGTCTTCGAATTTTCGTCCTGATATTGTTGTGCGTGTGTTTAAAGTGAAACTTAAAGAGCTCATAGATTGTTTAATGAAAAAAAAGATTTTCGGTTCTGTCAAACTACTTATATATACCATTGAATTTCAAAAACGTGGTCTTCCGCATGCCCATATTTTGTTAAATTTATCAGATGAAGATAGAATTGATGGAAATGAAATGATTAATAAATTTGTATGTACTGAAATCCCTGATCCCATTCTTTTTCCTAAATTACATGAATATGTGAAACGTCATATGATGCATGGACCATGTGGTGCTCTAAATCCCAATTCTGTTTGTATGAGAGATGGTAAATGTAGTAAGAATTTTCCAAAACCTTTTTCTGAAAATACTAAAGAATCTGTGAATGGTTATCCTTTGTATCGTCGACGTGATAATGGTATGAGTGTTGATGTACGTGGTGCATCTCTTGATAATAGATATGTTGTTCCATATAATCCTTATCTTCTTGCAAAATTCAATTGTCATATTAACGTTGAAATATGTACGACTGTTAAAAGTGTGAAATATGTTTACAAGTATGTATATAAAGGGTATGATTCTGCCAATGTTGAATTGAGAGTGAATGGAGAGAATGCAGTGAATAATGATGATGCGATTGTGGGAAATGAAATTCAAGATTTTTTGAATGGACGGTATGTTGGTTCGACTGAAGCTGCTTGGTGCATATTTGAATTTCCAATGCATTTTCAATCTCATACAATTATTCGACTTGATTGTCATTTGCCTAATAGACAAAATGTTTATATCAGGAATGGTAATGTGGCTGGTGCAGTCGCAAATGTATCAAGAACAAAATTGTTAGCATTTTTCCATTTGAATTCCATTGATAATTTAGCTAATGAGTTTTTGTATACAGAATTACCATTACATTATGTTTGGCATGATCAAAGTAAATCGTGGAAAAGAAGACAACGTGGGGCTGATAAAGTTGTTGCTCGATTATATATGGTTTCTCCAAAAGATATAGAATTGTTTCATATGCGTTTACTTCTGTTGCATGTTCGTGGTCCAAAATCTTTTTCTGATCTACGTATGTATGAAGGTGTTGAGTACCCTACTTTTGTTGCAGCATGTGAAGCTCGAGGTATTGCAACAAATGATAATGAATGGCGTGAATGTTTACTTGAAGCTTCAGAAATTCAATCACCAAAACAGTTTCGTCAATTATTTGCATTTATCTGTGGTTTGAATGTTCCTCCGAATGCTTTAGCTTTATGGATTGAATTTAGAAATAGTATGATTGAAGACTTTTTACGAAATTACGATGAAGATGTGTCAATTAATCGAGCCTTGATTGAAATTAATGAAATTCTTCTTACACATAATACTTCATGTGGTGATCTTGGTCTTCCGATTCCACAATATAACTTACAGATTGGCGATGTAGGTCATTTTGATATTGAAGAAGAAGCTATAGTTTTCGATAGAATGTATGAAAATGCAAATAATGAGCAACGTAGTGTGATTGATATTGTTTTGCGTGAAGCTCAATTCCATGATACTGGAAGTAATGTTTTTTTCTTGACAGCTCATGCAGGTTGTGGCAAAACTTTTGTTCAAACGGCAATCATTCATAAATTTAATTCATTAAATCTTTCGTGTATTGTAACTGCCTTCAGTGGTATTGCATCAACTCTTTTGATTGGGGGGCGAACTTTGCATAATGTTTTCAAATTACCAATTCCATTATTAGAGAATTCAATGCCAAATATAACTCCAAACAGTGTACATGGCACATATATTAATAATGCATCAATCATTATTATAGATGAAATTTCAATGTGTTCTATTCATGCTTTAAAATTAATTGATCGTTTGTTAAGAGATTTGACTCCAAACGAAGAAAATAAAAATAAACTGTTTGCAGGTAAAACTCTTTTACTGAGCGGTGACTTTCGCCAAATTCTTCCAGTTATACCGCATGGCTCACGTTCTATTTTAATTGAAAATTGTATTACATCTTGGCAAGAATTTATTAACTTTAAAATTTTGAAATTAAATCAAAACATGAGAGCTCTCCCTCATGAAATTGAATTTGTAGAATTTCTTAGAAGACTCGGTAATGGTGATATGCAAAGTTTTCCACAGTTTGGTTCAGATATCATTGAAATTCCTCATAATTTGATTGGCAATCCAGACAATATTATTGAAGACATTTTTGGAAATATTTCTGATACAATTTTATCTGATGACATTTTGAGTTCCGTCATTTTAGCCCCCAAAAACAATGATTGCAATGAAATCAATTCTAAAATCTTGAGTATTATGCCAGGAGAGGAGAAAGCATATTTTAGTTTTGATAAAGTTGTTTGTGATGACATTCGTGAGCAGAACAATTTTCCAATAGAATTTTTAAATAAATTGAGTGTAGGAGGTTTGCCACCTCATAAATTAAATTTGAAAGTGAATTGCATTGTTCTCCTCATACGTAATTTAAATACAGGTCAAGCATTAGTAAATGGAACACGAATGCGTGTAAAAGTTGTGCACCGAAATTCAATAGATTGTGAAGTTTTGACTGGTGTCATGCGAGGTGTACGCATTCTAATTCCACGCATTCATTTGACTTATTCTGGAACTCTTCTTCCATTTAAATTTCAAAGAACTCAATTCCCTATTATTCCTGCTTTTGCTATGACTATTAATAAATCTCAAGGTCAGACATTCAACAGAGTTGCCATTTTACTTAAAGAACCTGTATTCACACATGGTCAATTGTATGTTGCTGCAAGTAGAGTGCGTGCGTTTGAATGTTTGAAATTTTATATTTATGATACATCTGACCAAGGTCATTTGTTCAAAGATGATAGAGTTTTCACAAAAAATATCGTCTTCCCAGAAGTCATTGTTACCTGATTTCCTCTCACTTTTCTCAAAAACCTTTTCCTCTTTTATGAGTACTAGGAGGGCCCGGCGTGCTTCGCTACGCTTATAAATAAAGTTTTTGCGTAGACATTTTGTTGACGTAGAAGCAATGATTTCAAAAAGTGGTAATGAGAAATGCTACCATATAATTTTTAATTTTTCTTTTTAAATATATGAATGAAAAATAATCAGAACTCTAGCTGATCAGTTCGGATATATGAAAAATTAGCGATCAAATAAGTTTTCAAGTAAGCTTCGTATGAAAAATTAGCATATGAAAAATTAGCGATCAAATAAGTTTTCAAGTAAGCTTCGTATGAAAAATTAGCATATGAAAAATTAGCGATCAAATAAGTTTTCAAGTAAGCTTCGCTAATTTTTCATATATCCGAACTGATCAGCTAGAGTTCTGATTATTTTTCATTCATATATTTAAAAAGAAAAATTAAAAATTATATGGTAGCATTTCTCATTACCACTTTTTGAAATCATTGCTTCTACGTCAACAAAATGTCTACGCAAAAACTTTATTTATAAGCGTAGCGAAGCACGCCGGGCCCTCCTAGTATTTATTAATGCACTTTGAATTGAAATCATACAGATTCTTTATTCAACAGAGCGTCAACCTCTTTCCGTAGTTCAATCCATTTAACTCAAGTCCTTTTTATTCTTTTTCATTAATTTGATCGAAATGAGCATAATGATGAAGATTGTTCACCGATTTTATTTTTATTATATTGTTTTTTCCTACTCATTTGAAAAGAATAACAAAACAAAAATCTAGATTCATATAAGAAAAAGTAAAATTAAGGGAATACATGTTTCATTTGGAACAAAGGAGCTCACGAACAAGAACAAAAAAAAATGTAATAATCATTACTTATGTTACATTCAATATGTTGATGGAAGTTTCACCATATATATTTGTATGAAAATTAAGGTTATGCTTCATTAATTTTTTTTTCTTATTTTGTCATTGATGGATTACTTACAGTCTTAACGTAATCATATATAACAAAAACAAAATTTTCTTCGTCGTATCAACCAACCATCGTTATATCTGAAATCTATATCAAGACACAAACTCTTTCGCTTTATTAATATAATCCAATTATTTTGAGTTTATATTTTATATTTGTCGTTGTTACTTTCGTCTTTGTATTTTTCCTTTTAATTTTGTTTAAGACATCAAGGTGCATTCATCCAATTTACTAAATAACAATAGAAGAATACAGAAAAAAAATTTATATAAATTGATGACAAAAAAAATTTATTGTAAAAAGAAATTTCACAGAGTTAAAACGAACAAAAAACAGAAGAAAAATCGGAAAAACAATAACACAAAAAAAAAATTGTAAACCATTGAATCTTTATTTTCCGATCAGAGACAGAAAGCACCTGTTCCAACCTTACTACATGAAAGATAGGAAAAACAAAAAAAGAAGGAAAACTTAAGAAAATGAAAATATATTATAATGTTTTTCTTTACTTTTTTTTTTAATATTTTAAATTAAATAGGCAGTAGCATAAGTTTAATTAAGTAGGAAAAAAAAAATTAAGACCTGATGCTTAAAATTCAAGAACGAAAAGTAAACAAAGAACATTATAAGTACGAAAGGATGTTTTTAGAAATTTAACTTGTCTTCTTTTTTTGTTTGTCTGTTTTTCGAATTTCCTATTGTAGCTTATTCTTCCGAGTTATAGTTGTTTTTTAAAGAATATTTTCTAGTTGTTATAATTTATTTCGTTATAATAAGAAAACTGAAAAATGTTTAGTATGGAAATCGAAAAGAGAAGAAGTGATTGATTTTGCATTGCTGAAAACTTGATGATCAAATTAAATTTTGAAACAATATATTGACTACGAATTATCATATTCAAATTTTATGTTTAAGTTCATGGTAATCAATCCATACTATTTTGAGTATTTATTTATTATTTGTAACCAATAACTTAATTATGACTTTAATTATGACCATATTTTCTATCTCACTTGCAAAAGTTATTTGTTTTATTCTAAGCTTGTTTTATCATAGAGTTAGTTCTTAGCGCAGCTTGAAACTTTTACGTGGTATGGGACGTCTCCACGATTTGAGAAAGAAAAATACTTGAAATTCGACATCGTAAATAACGACATCATACATACTTCTTCATTTTTTCGTACCTATTCCAAAAATTATAAGGCTAGAATATAGTTAACATTAATTGAGATTTTGAATATCGATGTAAAATGAAAATGTTTGTAAATTTTTGATTCATTGATTCATTCATGGCGATCACTGTGGGGTTTGGGGAGAGTAATCTGAGTTGGGATGCCGGCTTTCTTTGCAGGTTTCCACACGATACAAATAAAAAAAAGTAAAAGACATCATCTATTACAATAATAGAGTACGGGTGTGTACGTTCTATTTGAAGATATTGCTCCAATGTATATTCAATACCTTTATTCCTACTGCCCGTGTGCATGCTATGAAATTAAAATAAAGAATATTATCTGTTACTGTTAAGTTCATCTAGATGATCTACACTGTACAAGCTACAAAAATACATATATAAATAATCATCATCATAATTGTTTTACAATTATAAGACAGATAATATAATTATTGCAATTTTGTCCGACAAAGAGAAAATATAACAAAAACTTCTCAAAATTATTGAGTTTTGGTCATCTGGCTATTCAGGATTTTAAATTTTTATAATGCAATTTCGAGTCTCTGAGGTTAGTGGAGGATTGTCCTTGTTAAAGACTATTGTTACTCTTTTTTGCATATTGCTGATTCAGTTAAATGTTCCAAAGCTAGAAAGGTGCTAGGAAAAATTATCAACAACTAGCAAGAAGTTGTAACTTTCAATGCTAGTGGCTTCGAGGAGATATGGAAGAGGGATAAAAACCGTAAAATAATACCATTCGGAATAGTATTTGGATGGCGAAAAAGCTTTTGCTGTTGAGAGAGGGAAAAGTTCCGTTGCAAAAATCGAAAATAATTTGCTATCTCGCATTTGCTGCATATGTAACAAATTAAGTCACTTTGCATGGAAATGAGACAAAAGAAGGAAAGACTTGTTTTATATGCAAGTGCCATGTAGAGTATCAGGTCCGCACAATAAAAAGAAGCCAGGTTAAATGTGTAAGCTAGTTACAGTTACATTAATTCCATAGCCTACGTGACCCGTCGTGGATTCGCTATAGTTACTAAAAAGAAGACTTATCTTCGGAAATATCGTAAAATGAGCTTATGGTAGTAGTAACCACTTATTCTCAAAAAATGTATATGCATTGGATATTGATTGGATATGGATTGGATATGGATTGGATATGGATTGGATATGGATTGGATATGGAATGTATATGTATTGGATCCGAATTGGATATGGATTGGATATGGATTGGATATGGATTGGATATGGATTGGATATGGATTGGATATGGATTGGATATGGATTGGATATGGATTGGATATGGATTGGATATGGATTGGATATGGATTGGATATGGATTGGATATGGATTGGATATGGATTGGATATGGATTGGATATGGATTAGATTTGGATTGGATATGGGTTAAATATCGATTGGATATGAATTGGATATGGATTGGATATGGATTGGAAAAGGATTGGATATGGATTGGATATGGATTGGATATGGATGGGATATGGATTGGATATGGATTGGATATGGATTAGATATGGATTGGATATGGATTGGATATGTATTTTTTTTTTAAATAAAATGTGTTGTGTAATAGGAGTAGGTAAGCTATGCGGGTTCCAGCGCAAAATCGCGTGTTATTTCTTATGAAGGTCTAAAATTGTCAATTTTGATTGAAGGTCAGATCTCAGCACAAAATAGTGTGTGTCTTATTTCTTGTATGAAGATCTCAAATCGTAAATTTTGACCCCAGATGATGTCATGAGAAAATATGTAAAAGAAAATAGAAGATAAGTGTCAAATTATCTATTTATTAATGTGTGACGTCATAAGAAAGTTTGTGAATGAAATTGGAGAGGGAGGGAGGGAAAGTAATTGCATGTATAATAAATATCTATGTTGTGTGGTATAATTAAATAAAATTTCTTTCGTTCAAGCGTGAGATTATAAGAAAATGAAAACAAAAAAGAGGAATCGAGGTATTAGGAATTTGTTTTTTACACTATATATTTTCTTTTTTATTTTTAAGTAAGAATCTAAGATGTCATCAATTTGTTTTTAATTATTAAAATAAATAAAAAACTGACAACGCACATAATTTTTTTTATTTTTGTTTTGTTTTGATTATAACAGTTTTCACATAAAAATGTGTTGTTGATTAGTTTTAACTGATTAAAAAAAACATGATGAAACAGGTTGAGGTGTGAAATGTATGACGTTTTTATAAAAGTAATTGATCTATTTCATTAAGACGTTAAGCAATTAAAAAAATTATGCATAAGACAAGAAAATATCTTTGGCTTAAAAATTTTTTTAACTGTGTGAATTATAAATTATGTGAATGTGGATTTTATTTGTTGGTTGTGTGTATGTATTTTTGAGTAAATCGTGTGTATGTATTTTTGAGATAATTGTTTCTATAGTTTTTATTGTTATGTAACAAAATTTAATAAAGTAAAATTATTTTTGTAAAATAATTATCCCTTTGTGTTTTGTTCATTCATGCGTGACGTCATAAGTAAGTGAATAATTTGTATTTATTTATTAAAGAAAAATAAAATATTTGTAAACTTTATAGATTGGAAATATTGTTTTGTTTTCAAGTTTAAGATTTCAGAGATTTCGAAGTGGAATGTAAAGTTGTTAGTTTTAAACTGGTTGATAATACTTAAAAAAAATATGAGAGATGTTGAGGTGCCAAAGGTAATGACGTCTTCTTAAAAAGTAATGATTGGTTCATTTTGATTTATTCGTTGAAATATTTCAGTTTTAATTTATGTTTATTGTTATATTAGTTTTGTGAATGTTATTTTTATTTTACCGTTGTGTATGTGTATTTTTATTTTACCGTTGTGTATTTATGCGCAAATCTAAAGCAAAATTACTATAATCGGTTTGGTGTTTTATTAGTCTATAACAAAAATCTGTAAGAAAAAATAAACATGTTGGGATGTGATAGGTATGAAGTCTTTATAAAAGGTATTTTATCCAGTTTTGGTTTATATCGGCATCATGCAAACTAAAAAATTAGAAAATTAGTGAAAAAAATGTCTTTGATCATTAAATCTCATTTGCATATTATTTTTCTAAAGAATAATGAGATTTGATACATGCTATTGTAAAAAAGTTGTGAATTAAGGTTCACGTTTTAATGAAATGTTGTACTATGTTATGGTTGTTTTTATTTATGATAAATGTGAATTAAAAGAAAAAAATTATTAGCGTAAACCAAAATTAATTTAAATCTTACGTTTTCGTAAAATGAGAAGAGTAATGTTTTGTATTTCACTCATTATTTTAATTATTTTTCAACTTTAGCTTTATCTACCATTATTGAACCATTACTAATTTTAATATGACATGTCTTTTATTTTGGGTTTTAAGCCGAATGTGTAAGACTCGAAGTAACATACTACATAACACAAATTGCCAACTGTAACAAAGTAAAAATTAATAAAAATTAAAAATTAGAAATAAAAAATAAAAATTAAAAAATTAGAAATAAAAAATAAAAAATTTAAAATTAAAAATTAAAATTAGAAATAAAAAAAAAAATTAAAAAAACTAGAAATAAAAATAAAAAATAAAAAATTTAAGAATTAAAAATATAAAAATATAAAAATCAAAAATTAAAAAATTAAAATTTAAAAATTAAAAATTAAAAATTAAAACCTAAAAATTAAAAAAAAAAAAAAATCAATTTTAGAAAACGATGGCATATGTTTTTGATTGAAACAGATTGCTTGAAACCACTACATATTCAATAATTAAAAAATGGTACCGATTTAGATAATGATAACTAAATATTAATTGTTCCAACATGAGATGAAAATACTTATATATGTAATAGTATTACATTCTTTTTTAATAAACGTTTAATAATAAAAATGTAACAGCATTTATAAGAAACATGGTGGATGAAAGATGATATTGATGTATAAAATAAGATGTTTTAGGTGTGCATTAGTTTTGTTGCACATATAAAAACATAATACAAATAAGAATAGAATAGAATATACGGGTAAAAAGGTAAGTAGGTTAGCATTTATAAGAAACATGGTGGGATAATATTGATGTATTAAATAAGATTTAGTTGTGCATTAGTTTTGTTGCACATATAAAAACATAATACAAAAAAATAGAATATAATATACGGTAAAAAGTGAAAAACTACATTATGTGCTTAATTAAAATCTTACATGTATTACAACACAGCATTAAGGTGAAATGCATTAATTAATTTTAATTTGCTCTTATTAGTTAAACGTTGGTTAAAGATTGCACTTGCGACCAACGTCCAAATAACGCTGTAAAATGTATTTCTACTATTTTCAATAAACAATTGCAAGAAGTACATTTATTTTACATATTCAATTTGAACTGAAAAAAATGATGATAAAAATAAAAAATCATCGAACTCAGAAATCTGATTACATACTACAAACGACTCAAACGTGTATGATCATATTTCATCCCCGTTTCTTTTTATTTGAGTGTGATGTCATAAGTAAGTGACGTCGTGTGATGTACTGACAAAAGTTGTTGATCTTGTTTTTATTTATAACGACATTGTGAAATTTAAAATATTATGCAGATAAAAAAGTTATGCATATGAAAACACAAATGGATAATTATTTCACATAATAATTTTACCCTACTTTATTTTGTTATATCTTACGAGTTTTTATTTTCATAATTTTTACATATTAAAAGAAATTAATTTAATTTAAATGTGAACATTAAAAGAAAATCACCTGAATGAGCGCAAAATTAAAACTAATATTAAAAAAGTTGGCCAGGGTGTTGTGTCATATGATAAAATGTTTGATCTACCATAAAAGAAGGCGGGGCGTTGACCCCCAAATGTTTACTATCCATTTAACCCGCAGCGATCAATTTTATAATCAGCTTAATGAAACAAATATAACAACGGAACAGTATAGGCATGCTCAAGAAGTTTGGCAAAAGTTTAATTTAAAAAATTTAGGGGAATATTCGGATTTATATTTGAAAACTGATGTAAATCGTTTTTATTGTATTTTCACGGAAAACAATTTCTGGGGGGTTTTCTAAATCTTAAATGGTCAGTTTGGTGACAGATTGGCTGGACACGGAATGATCCCTCATAATAAGGAATTTTGTTTTGAAAATTACAAAATTTTATAATCACTAACGCAATCTGTTATGAGATTGAGCGTAAACTATTATCAAATGTAAAATTAAGTAAAATAATTAAAACTGATAAGAAAAACTATTTGAAACAAAGAATTTTTCATCTTTTGAAATTTTATTGAATATTATTGAATATTATCGAATTGCAATTATGTATTAAAATGAAAAATGATAAAAAATAAATTTGCAGAATAGGAAAAACTATTCATAACAAAGAATTTGCAACCTTTTGTTTTGAATTGCAATTTTGTATAAAACTTTCAACAGTTTTCTTATCGCAAAGTCAGCTACAGATGCTGTCAGCAAAAAATTCTAATATAAATGTGTAAATTTCAATTTTGAATTAGCATTGTTAACGAGAAACCAAATAAAAAAGATGAATTTCAAAGCAACTTTATTGGTAAGTGTAAATATTGAAAATTAAAGTATATATTTTGAATTTTTTTGTTTTAAATTTTGTAATTTTTGAATTTATTTAATTTTATACATCTTCCAAAGAAAATAAATTGATCGCTAGTTTACTTTCTAAAACAAATTACATTATTCATCAAAGTAATTTAAAGCAGTGTATTAATAATGGATTGGTGTTAACAAAAATACACAGAGTTCTAGAGTTTAGTCAAAAACCATGGCTTAAAACATATATAGATTTAAATACAGATCTTCGAACGAAAGCCAAAAATTCATTTGAAAAGAATTTCTATAAGTTAATGAATAATAGTATTTTTGGAAAAACGATAGAAAATGTTGACAAGAGAACAGATGTAAGGTTATTAACACATTGGGAAAATTTAGGTAATAAATTCGGTGCACGTAATCTAATCAGCAAACCCAATTTTCATTCATCTTCAGTATTTACTGAAAATCTAGTAGCAATTCAAATGAATCGACTGTCTGTCACCTATAATAAACCTATTTATGTAGGTTTCAGTGTTTTAGATTTATCTAAAACTCTTATGTACGACTTTCATTACAACTATATTAAAACAAAGTATAATGATAATGCATCGCTCTTGTATACTGATACAGATTCATTAATTTATGAGATTCGAACCAATGATTTCTACGAAGATATTAAACCTGATGTTAATATAAAATTTGATACTTCAGATTATCCAATCGAAAACATATACGGTTTACCACTTGTAAATAAAAAAGTTTTGGGGATGTTTAAAGATGAATGTGGTGGAAAATTATTAACCGAATTTGTTGGTCTAAAAGCTAAATCTTATTGTTTATTACTTGAAGATGATAACATCATTACAAAAAAATTAAAGGTGTTAAGAAATCAGTTGTTTCAAACAGTATAAATCTAAATGATTTTAAAAATTGTTTAAATAAAAATGAAAATATTATTAGAACTCAATCAAATTTTAAGAGTATTAAACATAATTTATTTACTCAGTTGGTAAACAAAATAGCATTAACAAATAGAGATGACAAAAGATTTGTCATACCAAATTCACATAGAACACTAGCTTGGGGCCATCAAAAGATTGAAGAGTTTTATTTTATCTAAATTAAATCTAGAGTTTAGCACAAACTTAAATAAATTTCTTATACAAGTTAAAAAACTTTTTTAATGTATTTTTTTTCTACGTTATCGTATTTTTTTATAAAAGATTTCTTGTGCATTTGTTTAGTTGTTAATTTTTTATGTAATTTTTGTTTTGGTTGTTGTTTTATGGACGGCTAAAAAACGCGTTTTTGTCGCATATGCATAATTTTTATCATCTGCATAATATTTAAAACTTCACAATGTCGTTATAAATTAAAACTAGATCAACAACTTTTGTAAGTACATCATACGACGTCACTTATTTATGACGTCACGTTCAAATAAAAGAAATGGGGTTTGACGTTTGAATTGTTTGTAGTATGTAATCAGATTTCAGAGTTCGATGATTTTTTTTTTATTTTTATTATTATTTTTTTCTGTTCAAATTGAATATGTAAAATAAATGCACTTCTTGTAATTGTTTATTGAAAATAGTAGAAATGCATTTTACAGCGTTATTTGGATGTTCGTCACAAGGGTAATCTTTAGCCAACGTTTATCTAATAAGAGAAAATTAAAATAAATTAATGCATTTCACCATAATGCTGTGGTGTAATATATGAAAGATTTTAATCAAGCACATTGATAAAACATTATAGTTATATTAAACTTCGTTACAATCGAAGAAAAATAGATTTTAGGTTATAAGCTAATTATTTTTTTAATGGTACTTTCTTGAGAGTCGTATTTGAATTTACTTAAAAGGACTTCTCATTAACAATTAAGTTATGGACATTAATGTGATTGTAAAATATGATGTTTCAGTAGGTTAATATATGATATAGTAATTAAATGAAACCATTTTATTTATATTTCCTTGAATATATTTTATTTGAGATCTCTATTACAGATTTTCTTAATACTAATAACTAAGCTTTTGAATAGTTTTTTAATTATTAACATTAAAAGCATGTTAAAGGAAAACAATGAAATATTATTTTACTCAAATACTAGTATATATTGTTATCTATAATTTAAATTAAACACTAAATTGAATATTTTGATTATATGTTAAGTATACCGACTGATATGTCAATTGACAATATTAAAGTTTTTTAACTTGTATAAGAAATTTATTTAAGTTTGTGCTAAACTCTAGATTTAATTTTGATAAAATAAAACTCTTCAATCTTTAAATGGCCCCAAGCTAGTGTTCTATGTGAATTTGGTATGACAAATCTTTTGTCATCTCTATTTGTTAATGCTATTTTGTTTACCAATTGAGTAAATAAATTATGTTTAATACTCTTAAAATTTGATTGAGTTCTAATAATATTTTCATTTTTATTTAAACAATTTTTAAAATCATTTAGATTTATACTGTTTGAAACAACTGATTTCTTAACACCTTTAATTTTTTTGTAATGATGTTATCATCTTCAAGTAATAAACAATAAGATTTAGCTTTTAGACCAACAAATTATTTACAAGTGGTAAACCGTATATGTTTTCGATTGGATAATCTGAAGTATCAAATTTTATATTAACATCAGGTTTAATATCTTCGTAGAAATCATTGGTTCGAATCTCATAAATTAATGAATCTGTATCAGTATACAAGAGCGATGCATTATCATTATACTTTGTTTTAATATAGTTGTAATGCAAGTCGTACATAAGAGTTTTAGATAAATCTAAAACACTGAAACCTACATAAATAGGTTTATTATAGATGACAGACAGTCGATTCATTTGAATTGCTACTAGATTTTCAGTAAATACTGAAGATGAATGAAAATTGGGTTTGCTGATTAGATTACGTGCACCGAATTTATTACTTAAATTTTCCCAATGTGTTAATAACCTTACATCTGTTCTCTTGTCAACATTTTCTATCGTTTTTCCAAAAATACTATTATTCATTAACTTATAGAAATCCTTTTCAAATGAATTTTTGGCTTTCGTTCGAAGATCTGTATTTAAATCTATATATGTTTTAAGCCATGGTTTTTGACTAAACTCTAGAACTCTGTGTATTTTTGTTAACACCAATCCATTATTAATACACTGCTTTAAATTACTTTGATGAATAATGTAATTTGTTTTAGAAAGTAAACTAGCGATCAATTTATTTTCTTTGGAAGATGTATAAAATTAAATAAATTCAAAAATTACAAAATTTAAAACAAAAAAATTCAAAATATATACTTTAATTTTCAATATTTACACTTACCAATAAAGTTGCTTTGAAATTCATCTTTTTTATTTGGTTTCTCGTTAACAATGCTAATTCAAAATTGAAATTTACACATTTATATTAGAATTTTTTGCTGACAGCATCTGTAGCTGACTTTGCGATAAGAAAACTGTTGAAAGTTTTATACAAAATTGCAATTCAAAACAAAAGGTTGCAAATTCTTTGTTATGAATAGTTTTTCCTATTCTGCAAATTTATTTCTTATCATTTTTCATTTTAATACATAATTGCAATTCGATAATATTCAATAATATTCAATAAAATTTCAAAAGATGAAAAATTCTTTGTTTTAAATAGTTTTTCTTATCAGTTTTAATTATTTTACTTAATTTTACATTTGATAATAGTTTACGCTCAATCTCATAACAGATTGCGTTAGTGATTATAAAATTTTGTAATTTTCAAAACAAAATTCCTTATTATGAGGGATCATTCCGTGTCCAGCCAATCTGTCACCAAACTGACCATTTAAGATTTAGAAAACCCCCCAGAAATTGTTTTCCGTGAAAATACAATAAAAACGATTTACATCAGTTTTCAAATATAAATCCGAATATTCCCCTAAATTTTTTAAATTAAACTTTTGCCAAACTTCTTGAGCATGCCTATACTGTTCCGTTGTTATATTTGTTTCATTAAGCTGATTATAAAATTGATCGCTGCGGGTTAAATGGATAGTAAACATTTGGGGGTCAACGCCCCGCCTTCTTTTATGGTAGATCAAACTTTTTATCATATGACACAACACCCTGGCCAACTTTTTTAATATTAGTTTTAATTTTGCGCTCATTCAGGTGATTTTCTTTTAATGTTCACATTTAAATTGAAATGATTTTCTTTTAATATGTAAAAATTATGAAAATAAAAACTCGTAAGATATAACAAAATAAAGTAGGGTAAAATTATTATGTAAAATAATTATCCATTTGTGTTTTCATATGCATAACTTTTTTATCTGCATAATATTTTAAATTTCACAATGTCGTTATAAATAAAAACAAGATCAACAACTTTTGTCAGTACATCACACGACGTCACTTACTTATGACATCACACTCAAATAAAAAGAAACGGGGATGAAATATGATCATACACGTTTGAGTCGTTTGTAGTATGTAATCAGATTTCTGAGTTCGATGATTTTTTATTTTTATCATCATTTTTTTCAGTTCAAATTGAATATGTAAAATAAATGTACTTCTTGCAATTGTTTATTGAAAATAGTAGAAATACATTTTACAGCGTTATTTGGACGTTGGTCGCAAGTGCAATCTTTAACCAACGTTTAACTAATAAGAGCAAATTAAAATTAATTAATGCATTTCACCTTAATGCTGTGTTGTAATACATGTAAGATTTTAATTAAGCACATAATGTAGTTTTTCACTTTTTACCGTATATTATATTCTATTTTTTTGTATTATGTTTTTATATGTGCAACAAAACTAATGCACACCTAAATCTTATTTAATACATCAATATTATCCCACCATGTTTCTTATAAATGCTAACCTACTTACCTTTTTACCCGTATATTCTATTCTATTCTTATTTGTATTATGTTTTTATATGTTCAACAAAACTAATGCACACCTAAATCATCTTATTTAATACATCAATATCATCTTTCATCCACCATGTTTCTTATAAATGCTGTTACATTTTTATTATTAAACGTTTATTAAAAAAGAATGTAATACTATTACATATATAAGTATTTTCATCTCATGTTGGAACAATTAATATTTAGTTATCATTATCTAAATCGGTACCATTTTTTAACTATTGAATATGTAGTGGTTTCAAGCAATCTGTTTCAATCAAAAACATATGCCATCGTTTTCTAAAATTGATTTTTTATTTTTTTTAATTTTTAGGTTTTAATTTTTAATTTTTAATTTTTAAATTTTAATTTTTTAATTTTTGATTTTTATATTTTTATATTTTTAATTCTTAAATTTTTTATTTTTTATTTTTATTTCTAGTTTTTTTAATTTTTTTTTTTATTTCTAATTTTAATTTTTAATTTTAAATTTTTTATTTTTTATTTCTAATTTTTTAATTTTTATTTTTTATTTCTAATTTTCAATTTTTATTAATTTTTACTTTGTTACAATTGGCAATTTGTATTATGTAGTATGTTACTTCGAGTCTTACACATTCGGCTTAAAATTCAAAATAAAAGACATGTCATATTAAAATTAGTAATGGTTCAATAATTGTAGATAAAGCTAAAGTTGAAAAATAATTAAAATAATGAATGAAATACAAAACATTACTCTTCTCATTTTACGAAAACGTAAGATTTAAATTAATTTTGGTTTACGCTAATAATTTTTTTCTTTTAATTCACATTTATCATAAATAAAAACAACCATAACATAGTACAACATTTCATTAAAACGTGAACCTTAATTCACAACTTTTTTACAATAGCATGTATCAAATCTCATTATTCTTTAGAAAAATAATATGCAAATGAGATTTAATGATCAAAGACATTTTTTTCACTAATTTTCTAATTTTTTAATTTGCATGATGCCGATATAAATCAAAACTGGATAAAATACCTTTTATAAAGACTTCATACCTATCACATCCCAACATGTTTAGTTTTTCTTACAGATTTTTGTTATAGACTAATAAAACACCAAACCGATTATAGTAATTTTGCTTTAGATTTGCGCATAAATACACAACGGTAAAATAAAAATACACATACACAACGGTAAAATAAAAATAACATTCACAAAACTAATATAACAATACACATAAATTAAAACTGAAGTATTTCAACGAATAAATCAAAATGAACCAATCATTACTTTTTATGAAGACGTCATTACCTTTGGCACCTCAACATCTCTCATATTTTTTTTAAGTATTATCAACCAGTTAAAAACTAACAACTTTACATTCCACTTCGAAATCTCTGAAATCTTAAACTTGAAAACAAAACAATATTTCCAATCTATAAAGTTTACAAATATTTTATTTTTCTTTAATAAATAAATACAAATTATTCACTTACTTATGACGTCACGCATGAATGAACAAAACACAAAGGGATAATTATTTTACAAAAATAATTTTACTTTATTAAATTTTGTTACATAACAATAAAAACTATAGAAACAATTATCAAAACCAAATACGGTAATTTTATTTTAGATTTACTCAAAAATACATACACACAACCAACAAATAAAATCCACATTCACATAATTTATAATTCACACAGTTAAAAAAATTTTTAAGCCAAAGATATTTTCTTGTCTTATGCATAATTTTTTTAATTGCTTAACGTCTTAATGAAATAGATCAATTACTTTTATAAAAACGTCATACATTTCACACCTCAACCTGTTTCATCATGTTTTTTTTAATCAGTTAAAACTAATCAACAACACATTTTTATGTGAAAACTGTTATAATCAAAACAAAACAAAAATAAAAAAAATTATGTGCGTTGTCAGTTTTTTATTTATTTTAATAATTAAAAACAAATTGATGACATCTTAGATTCTTACTTAAAAATAAAAAAGAAAAAATATAGTGTAAAAAACAAATTCCTAATACCTCGATTCCTCTTTTTTGTTTTCATTTTCTTATAATCTCACGCTTGAACGAAAGAAATTTTATTTAATTATACCACACAACATAGATATTTATTATACATGCAATTACTTTCCCTCCCTCCCTCTCCAATTTCATTCACAAACTTTCTTATGACGTCACACATTAATAAATAGATAATTTGACACTTATCTTCTATTTTCTTTTACATATTTTCTCATGACATCATCTGGGGTCAAAATTTACGATTTGAGATCTTCATACAAGAAATAAGACACACACTATTTTGTGCTGAGATCTGACCTTCAATCAAAATTGACAATTTTAGACCTTCATAAGAAATAATTAATGTAATGTGTTTAGAATATGTGTCACAAAATGGATTGGATATGGATTGGATATGGATTGGATATGGATTGGATATGGATAGGATTTGAATTAGATGTGGATTGGATTTGGGTTGAATATGAATTGGATATGGGTTAGATATAAATTGGATATTAACGGGATATATATTGGTTAGGGATTGGATATGGATTGGATATAGATTGGATTTGCATAGGATAAGGCTTGTTTGCATATGATTTGATATCGGCCAATTACTAAATGTGAAAAATTATTTTCAACAGGAAAAGTAGTAAAAAAGACTATTCATAAACGATTTTAGTACTACTACTACCGTCAGAGGTCAAATAACCCTTTTAAAAAAATTTCTTAGACTTTCGTAAGAACGACGTTATTAAACCACGTTTTGCTTTCATTTGTTACGAAGCAGTTGGACAATCTCCTTAATTTAGAGTTGCTCTGATTTCTCACATGCACTAATTTATAATATTGCTGTTCGTTTGCTTTAATGCCAAGAACTTTTGAAACTGTTTTTCTTCTTTTTCGAACACAATTTTTTACATTCCATTCGTAATCATCCTTTACATAATTTTTTTTCAAGTTTGTTACAAAGCAGATGTGCAATCTCCTTAGTGGGTTTTATTATCATTGAAAATAAAACAATCTACCAGATAATGCCTACCATTTTTCTGTTGTCGTTTAAAAACGGCCGTTGCACTTCCTCTTAGTTGACTATTTGTCTGATTAGACAACAGCTGTTTTTGTTTTTGACATTTTCATGTGGTTGAGCTGTCATCCAATTTTTGAGGATTTTTAACCTTTTTTTATTAACATGTAAATAAGTTATAAGTTATATTAATTTTCATGTGCTAAGCTATCGAATTAATACTTGCCGTAAGTGAACACTAAGTGATTTGTTTGTTCAGAAGTCCTGGGTAGAAGACCAAAGCTGATCACTCACGGATTCGAGTTGGTTGAATTAAACATAAAACAAGCATTTTCGTTTGAAAGAATGATTTTTTTTTGGATGACGCACAAAGGTTCAGTAAAATCGATTTTCTTTAATTAGATAAAATGATAAAAACCAATGTTTATGTTGAATAATTGTTTGGATTATCCTGGATAACTATCCAGAACAATGTAAAGATAATAATAACATTTTTCTTTGTTGTGAAATAATAATTTAAAGATAATAGTAACATTTTTTCTTGTTGTGCAATAATAGTTGTTGTAACATTTTTCTTTGTTGTGCAATAATAGTTTAAAGTTAATAGTAATACTTTTCGTTGCTGTGCAATAATAATTTGAAGATATTTGTAACATGTTTTTTGTTGTAAAATAATAATAAAATTATTACGTAAAGTAACTTTATACCTAATATAATAACCGAAAATAAAAAAAAAAAGAAAAGAAAGAAAAATTTATTTGTTTGTGATTGTTGACCGTAATGTTACGGATGATCATAACAGGATGTATAAAGATCATTGTTTGGTTCACGTGAATGGTATTTTTTTTTGACCACGTTATAGAGGAAGCGTAAAACTTGACGACTATTTCATGCCTTCCCTTACCTGTATCAGGGTCTTCAATTTAACCTGCAAGATTGTGACGTGTTCAATAGAAAATGGAAGGTGTAGTGGTTCAAAAAATTTGGTTTGATTTTATCACAATCTGCAGTCACCAAAGTTACTGTTATCATCAACCGAATCCAACGTTATACCGCCATCATTTGAATCAGAAAATTTTGGTATCTATACGACGAGCTTCACCATTGGTTTCGCTCTACAATTGTTATGAAGGAATTAATAAGGAGGAGATAAGCAGCTGATTCTCAGGATATTGAGGAGGATCTGCCCACCACATGGGGTGAGTAATATTTTAATTTTGTTTTATTTTTATGTATGAATGATTATAAATATGTATGTAGGTGTATGAGCGTGTGGATATGAACGTGTGGATGTGGGTACGTATGAGCGAGTATATTTGCTGCCTGCGCGTATGTCTGTCAGACTCCAATTGTAAACATGTAAACAAGAATTTTACATAAATATTGACGGGAATTTTAGAGTGAGGTACAAAATAAAATAATAAAGAAAAACATTAAGAACAAAATATGTTGCCAAATTTGTTGTTTGACTTGTTTATCAGTGTAAATGCAAAGTTGCTTTTCAACATGTATAAGAATGTATGTAACTTGTATGCTCATACAATTGCAAGTTGATTGATTTGTTGCCTGACTCTAGTTTTGATACATGTTTCCAATTCTGAATGTACCTTAAGCTTGAGGGAGCATCACAATCATAAAACTGACTGTAATACATTCATATGATTCAAATTTCCATTAAAAATACGATACAAAAATAAACGAAAGCAAGGTAAAAATAGAGTGCATGTTGTTGTGGGACCTAGGTCATAAAAGGTATTCCTATTTTTTAATTCCTATAACACATCACATTGGAGGCAATCAATAATGACTATAGTCGTGACTTTGAATGTTGACTATAATAGAAATATTACACATCCTATGAATTCACACAATAGTACTGCCTAGAAATTTAATGAAAAAATCCCCATAAATAATATTAAAAACATATCCAAAAACTAGGAGTCTAATGACAGTTGAGAACTCAACTTAAGTAAATAGAGTGATGATGAAGTTTCAACTTCAAAATATCATCGCATTGGTGGCGAATTGGAGAGTGTGTCTGCCAAATGGTTTGAACTCATTCTGGCATTGATGAGGCTACGAGTTCGAATCCCAACCGAAACATGTAGAATAGAATAAACAGAGTTTTTTTCTGAAATATTTCCAACCATACCTTTGACTTGAAAAAATTCAAATTACTTCCTTGGTTACTTGAGTTTAATTGTTCACAAAAATCCCAAATAACACATCACATTTTATTAAAAGAAATACAAATGCATGTAAAAGTATAGCCAGAGTTAATTAAAGATTTTGTCCGTATTCATACAGAAGTTAAAGAGAAGGTCACAAAAACCGTACTAAGAAATGTATAATTAGTGTATTCTTTTCGACTGTACTGAACAAGTTCCAACACCGGCTTATCTTAATTTGTATTCTTTTCTATTGGATATGGATTGGATATGGATTGGATATGGATTGGATATGGATTGGATATGGATTGGATATGGATTGGATATGGATTGGATATGGATTGGATATGGATTGGATATGGATTGGATATGGATTGGATATGGATTGGATATGGATTGGATATGGATTGGATATGGATTGGATATGGATTGGATATGGATTTGTTATGGATTGGATATGGATTGGATATGGATTGGATATGGATTGGATATGGATTGGATATGGATTGGATATGGATTGGTTATGGTTTGAATATAGATTGGATATGAATTGGATATGAATTGGATATGAATTGGATATAGATTGGGTATGGATTGGATATGGATTGGATATGGATTGGATATGGATTGGATATGGATTGGATATGGATTGGATATGCATTGGGTATGGGTTGGGTATGGATTGGATATGGAGTGGATATGGAGTGGATTTGGATTGGATATGGATTGGATATGGATTGGATATGGATTGGATATGGATTGCATATGGATTGGATATGGATTGGATATGGATTGGATATGGGCTGGATATGGATTGGACTTAGATTTGATATGAATTGGATATATATTAGATATGGATTGGATATGGATTGGATATGGGTTGGATATAAATTGGATATGAAATGGATATGTAGTGGTTAGGGATTGGATATGGATTGGTTTGCATCTGATTTGATATCGGCCAGTCACTAAATGTGGAAAACTATTTTCAACAAAAAAAGTAGTAGAAAAGACTATTCATAAACGATTTTAGAAACGTTTTTATTGTTTTACACATCTCATCAAATAATAAAACGTTTTTTAACCAACCATCTAGTAAAAGAAATGTAACAAAAAAAAATAATTAATTACAATTTGTTTCCACCAATGTTTTGTGTTTTTTCTTGCATTAAATTTTCCAACGGTTTTCATTTATTTGATAACAAAATTATACTCTTTCTTATCAAAAAGTAACATAACATAAGAACTAAATAGAAAAGATGAAAACGAAAAATAATTAAATAGTTTTCAATTTAAAATAAAAATGCGAGTAAAAAATATGATTTTTTTTGGGTTTGTTACAGTTGAGTAACGTTATATATATTATTTTGCACAGAAATAAAAAATAAATGTTTGTATATAATAAAAATTAAAAAACTAAAATAAAATAGTGGAAAATACAAAGAAAATAAAAAAAACGGGATATTAATTGTTACTTCAAATTACTTTGCCCTTTTGTGTTAGGTAAAATTAGATTGGGATTCAGGTTGGCGGGTGAATTTCCTCAAACTATAATTGATTTATTTTTTTTTAGACATCCTCAAAGGGGATTTCTTTCATGGCATTAAGTGGTTGGTTGTAAGATTCAAATTATTTTACACAACTGCACTTTTTCTTCTTCGAGAATGGTTATTAATAGCTTTTATTATAAAACAAAATTTATAAATTTTACTTAATTCCCTTTAATACAGTAATTTTTTTTCTTTGGATTGCTTTTTCAATTTTCATCCTTAAAATATAAAAAATAATTTATAATGAATGGGATCTTTGTTTAAAAATTACCATCTATAAATCATAACTTATTTACCAAAAATTGATCAATGTCTTCCCTTTTCCTATTATATAATGTGGTTGGTTATAGAACCAAAAACTGATAAATATAAAAAGGGTTAAGGTTTTGTAAACAGAGTCGAGTAGAATAAGAAATAAATCAAAATGCAAATCTGGATAAGATGGAAACGTTGTTTCAAAAACGTTTTTCTTAAGCGAAAAACTTTTGTCGTTCTTAAAATTATTTTGTGAAGAAGATTGTTAGGTCAGATATAACTTATATATTAAATCGGACCAACTTGGTCAGATAGTTTTGGATGTGCTTGTATTATTGTGCACGGTGAGTAAACGTGAAGTCAAATTTGTATAACATATTTGATATTTTAACCTTGTATGTAGATTGCTGACGTAGGATGACTCAAGAGTTAATTTTAAAAAATTATTACAAAAACTCGTAATTGTAGTGTGCGGCCCTTCTCGGCAACTTTTTAAACCCTTTTTTTATCTCCGTCTAACATTATAATTTTGTTCTACTTTAGGATCAGATGCTTCTTTGGAAACAAGTTATTCATTCATCCATTACGGATTCAAAATTACTTCATATTTACGAAAAATGGTACAACTCACATTTCGGCTTCGATAACCGTAATTTAATTAAGCTAATTGTCATTCTATAATTTTTAAAACATGGAATATTTCATTTCCTTGAAACAAAAACTAGTTTCAAGTTACATTTTTAACATATCAACTCACCAAAAAATATCTGATGAGGCCGACTCCATCCTAATATCGTTTTAGAATAGAGGTTCAAAGGGAAAAAATATAGCACAAGACAGAACAAATTTCGGATATCTAATGAAATCAATAATTTAAATTAATAAATTATTGTTAAATTGAATCACCAAACAATCTTTTTAGTAAGTATATGTCATATTTTTTGTACCGATGATGAATATTTAATATTCGAAACGCGTCATAAATAAATATACTTACTAAAAAGATTGTTTGGTGATTCAATTTAACAATAATTTATTAATTTAAATTATTGATTTCATTTAATATACAACAACTTGGAGATCAAACAAAATACCTTTTTATTTATTTAATTTTTTACAATAAATAAAAATTTATTTGAAACATGTCATTCGGATATCTACTTGTTCACTGATCATAATGGTCAATCTTACTCTTGGTCGATTTCTAACGAATTATACCAAGTTTTACAAATATTAAAATTTAAAATGAAAGATGAATAATGGAATATGGTGAAAATCATCGTAACTTATGGTCAATCTTCGACAAATAATTGCCAAATTTGTATTGATTATAAAGGTTTCGGTTCAATATAAAGTGATTTCATTTTGTGACGTCAGCTCTAGCACAAGCTTGTTATTGGTTGAAAATCTCTGGATTTTGTTTTATGTCCTCAGTACCTTATCCGTTTTCTGCCTTCTTCCTGCGATCTATAAATACTCGTTTATTCAAAAATGCTTTTCTCTGAACGAGCAAAAATTATCGGCAGCACTATTCGTGTGAGTTACAGCTGGCACCCAACGTGGGGCTCGAACCCAACATTGGCAATTCGGTATGAATCTTATTGAAAACCATAGTACAACGGTTTTTCGATAGTCAATATGCTGGTAGTGAAAAGCTTTAGTCTGTACTCTAGACTGCTGAATGTCAGTGTCAATGGCCTGGTACCTGATAATATTAATAGTCCAATCGTTACTACGAGGTAGTATATCAAGCTTTTAGTGGTAGGTTATACTGACAGTTTCAGATTAGTTCCAGGCAGCATACAACCAAGAATTAAACAAATTTACTCCACTATGGTTGAAATGTGTGCTAGTTTATCTTCAGAATACAAAACAATTTGTTTAAGTATAAATCAAGTAGGTTTAAAAATCTTGCATACGTTAGTAAAAACAAATATTAAAATATATTAATTACCTGTACTTTTCTTCAAATTTGTGATCAGACCTGAAAACAAGTGCTTTTTCAACCAACCACAACTAAAATTCGTTTTTCCAGATCAATATCCCATCTCAACCCAAATAAAACTAATTCAACTAAAACAACCTTTTACAAAACTTTTTCAAACAACTCAATTAAATGTTTTCGAAAATAATCCGTTAACTTCATAAGCTCATTTAAAAGTTTTTCCCTATCATTAAACCATATTCAATCTCATTATTTGTTCTTATCCTTTAATTTTATCGACAAATCCACTTACATTAAAATACTCTTAGTAAATGACTATACACCATCTTCATTGCTGTTGTTGTTGTTTCTGATCGTATATAATACTTTGGAAAAAAGTTAAAAGTTAAAAGAGCAATTCTTTAATATATGTTTTCTTTTCTGCCACGCCTTATTTATTTTATACATTAAACTTTAAATAAGAAAAAATCTGTGTTAGGTGGATCAAGCTTTTAAATTTTATTTTTTTTTTAAACAAAAATAAATAAATATACTACTAATAAGAAAAAAAACTTTTCGGTTTTCTTTTCATCCTCCCTTAACTCAACTAAATACCCAATAAGACCAACATTCAGAAAACAAAATGTGTAGAAATAAAGTTTTAGTCAGTTTTACAATAAAGTGAATCAAACTTTTCAAATAACTAAATTATGATATTCTTTTCTTATTACTTTTTGTTTTTCTTGTTATTACTATTATCTTAGGGTATAGAAAATACAAAACAGTAAGAAGAAAAAAATCGAAATATGTTTTGTGCAAGAAACATAGTATTTTTTGTTGTTGAGATAAGAAGAATATGTGTTGACTAGCGTCCCAGAGGAAACATTTATTTATTTGCTGTTTTTGTTTGCTTAGTAATGGTTTTAGATCGTGAAGGTGTTAAACCTTAAGAGGCTAAAGAGATATCATGACAAGGCAGTCACAATACAACGTACCACAAACATATTGAAAACTCTTACAGTGCAGATATTATGCCGTCTTGTAAAGAAATATTATGTAATCGATACTGTATATGAAAACTGATAAATAGATTTTTCTTAGTTTTCATTTTAAAAAATATATATTTTAATTTATATTTCTATCTAGAATATTCGTCCACTAGCTTCCAAGACGCTAACGGTTGATTATAGGTATTGCCAGTATAACACAGCGTCCAAAATATTACACAATGCTTCAATTAAATAACACTTAAAACTTTATTCACAATTTTAAAATAATTTTGCTTCTATTTACACACTTTTATGTTCACGATACAGTGTGTCTTTTATAGTTAATTTCAAACAACGTCGAAACAACATCGAAAACAAATTCCACTTATATGTTAAGACTCTAATTTAAATTGATTCTCATTTTTCAATAGGAATTCCTTAAATATGATTCGGCTTAATTGCTCGATTATTGGAGCAAAAATCATAAATTTCTTCACAAAGAAAACACTAAAGAGTTTTTCATGTTTTTTTTCATATTTTGTAGCGGAAAATATGGAGGTGCTGAAATCTCAAGCTGAGATATCAAAACTTTGGTCTGGGTTAAAGATTTTGATATAGTTTTTGGCAAAAAACTTTTATGAGGACATGGTGTTTAGTTTTGGGCAGCGATGTATATCAAACATAACATTTTGTTAAAGTACATGTATGTTTTATCTCTGTTTAGATATGTATTACAAAACTAACACGAAACATCAATACGTTGCCGGAAAATCATAAAACAGATCATAAATTAACATAATTTATGGAAAAGATGATACACTCAGAAAACTGCTCAAAAACCTCTCCATTTGGCGTTCCGAGAAAATATAACAAAATCACAAATTCATATTTCTTTCAAAATTCCAAAAATGTTGGAAAAATTAAATAAAATCAAACTTTTTTCAAATTCTAAAATTATTCCAAAAACAATTGCAAAATCATAAATTAAAACTTTTTTTAAAAATTTTAAAATTATTGCAAAAATTATAACAAAATCAAAATTTGAAACTTTTTCCAAAATTCCAAAAATATTCCAAAACTAGAATAAAATCAAATTTTAAACTTTTTCTAAATTCCAATAATATTCCAAAATTTCTTAAAAATTCAAACTTTTTCCAAAATTCTAAAAATATTGCAAAAATTAATACAAAATCAAATATTAAAACTTTTTTCAAAATTCCAAAAATATTTCAAGAACTATAACAAATTCAAAAATTATTTCCATGTCCAATTTCATTTTCAATTACATTTACTTCATAAGAAAAGCTAAATTTGTTTTTCCAAAAAATTGGCTAAAAAATAAATTACTCATTTTTTGACACACTTGACAACATTTTTTTGACAAACTTATAATGCCATAATTCTCTATAATAATAATAAAATTTCATGTCATATAAATAATTAATTTAATTTTTTTTTCAAGAAAATTGGGTAAAAAAAATAAATAAAAATCCGTCTTTTGACACATTTTTTTGACAAACTTATGATGAAATAATTTTGTTTTCCGCCTCACATACAAACTCAATGTGCCTATCCGTAATCTTAAAATGAACGTGTTTTAAGCAAAAACATATGCAAAGTTCTTTATTTTGACACAGCTATCGAACACGTCGTATTTTGGCTCTTATCATTGAGTATAACTATTTATAGAAAAAAAAATTTTGAAATCCCTCCAGCGGTTTTCTAGATTTTGTCGGTTGTGACGACAGGCCGGCTGGCAGACTGACATACATTTTTTTTTGCTGTTTTAGAATCAGTAGGTCCTAAAACGTCGAGACATGCCAAAAAACGTGGGGTAGGAATTTCACTTTTGGCTCGAGAATATAATACTTGGTAATACAAGAAAGGCAGTAAATTTTTTTGAAAATCATTAAATAATTAACAATGGTCTCAGATCAACTTAAAACTTTTATTAATTCGTCAAGAAAGGTGTGCAGAAGTAATTTAAACAACTTCTAATTTCCGGACTTTGCCCAAAAGTGCTCAATTTTTTGATTTTTCGCCACAAATAAAAAATATTTAATATCTCGGGAGAAAGTAAATGACTTTTCATAAAAATATGTAGGGAGGGGGGTCCCTGATTATGATTTTAATGTCGGATTTTTCCATAAAACCCTCAAAACTGCAAAAACTACCCCTTTTTAGGGTAATTTTTGCTATTTTGTAGACGTAAGCTAAGATTGTAAATAAATGCATTTTTTAAGAATGTTTAAGAAGAATTTAAATTTATTTAATTACATGATAAAATTGGGTCAAGTGGGCTAATAAAAGGGGGTTAAAACTACCCCTGAAATAATAAAAAATTAAAGAAAAATGATATGAAAGTATTTTTCTTACTTTTATTTTTTAATAAAGTATTAAAAAATTTTTTCACTGTAATTTTATTTAGGGGGTGAAAACTACCCCTAAAATGAAAAAAAATGAAAAAGAAGTAAATAAATTTTTTTCAAACTTTTCGTTTATATATATTTTTCACCCAACATATTGGTAGTATTTTATTTGCCCAATCGAAATACGCATTGAACTGTCAATACGCAATTTTCAAATAAAATGCACCATAGAATTGGATTTGGATATCAAGTGTTTTCTGGAGGTTGGTAATGCTTGTTCAGAAAGTAAATAACATATAGTAAAAACCAGCTTCACCAAACAAACTTCATTATTTAATTTTTAAGCGGCTTTAAAAAAGAAGGAGATTCTGTGTTTCACTGTAGGTTTTTTTTTATGTATGTACACCGATTTCTCAAAAACGGCACGTTCGATTTGGATGATTTAAATTTTATTCTATTGAAGTTCATTCCGAGAGGGTCCCATAATTTTTTCTATGATGTGAAAAATACCGTTATTCAGAAAATTAGAAAAAAAAACAAATTTTTAATGCATTTTCGCTGATTTCGTCAGAACATATTAATCTGTTTGGATGTTTTGGGCAGTATTATATTGCTATACTTGTCAGGGCTATCGTAAATAATTTTCTATCACGGGAAATATGTATGCCGTTTGTGCGAAAAATCGCAAAACCATAATTAATAGATTGTCACTGATGAAAATTTTTCCGGCATTTGAAGTTATTACTTTTAGAACGCTTTCTAGCCGACATTTGCTTTATGACTACACTAAAAATAAAAAAATAAAAAAACTTTTTAAAGAAAAAATAGAACCGACTTCAGAAAAAACAAAAGATGTACAAAAAAGTGAAAAATAACTCAATTGTTGCTTTTAAAAACAAAAATACGTTACATTTTGATTAATTTAATTTAATTATACCTTACTATAGACAAAAAAATTACGCTATTATACAAGGTTATTATATTAAAATAGTTACTTTTTATTATAATTATTATAGTTATTATAGTTGTTATAATAGTTATTATATTTTAAAAATTATTTGTAGTACAAAACTGTTTGAAGTCAGTGCCACATTGACGAAAAACCGACTAATAAGTCTCGGGCTTGGTACCGATTTCCAACAGTTTTGTACTACAAATAACTTTTAAAATGTTATAACTATTATAACAACTATAATAACTATAATAAAAAGTAACTATTTTAATATAGTAACTTTGTATAATAACGTAATTTTTTTTGTCTATAGTAAGGTATAATTAAATTAAATTAATCAAATGTAACGTATCTAAAAGCAACAATTGAGTTTTTTTTCACTTTTTTGTGCCTCTTTTGTTTTTTCTGAAGACGGTTCTATTTTTTTTTTAAAAGTTTTTTATATTATTGTTATAATCTGATAATTCTGCATTTTAATATACTTTCATTACTTATACTTATACTAATTATAGTTACATTTTTATTAATAAATACTAAAGTCAAATTGTCAAAGCTTCAAAATTTTGAAATTCTGACAACTTTTAGAAATAAAAAAGTCGGGACAAGTGCAAATATAACTCGCTCGCCGAGGGTTCCGTGTAGATAATAATATGAAAAAACAGTATTTGCTAATATAGTTTTCCGTTGGGTTGAATTTTACCCATAACTGTTTATGGTGGCAACATTTTTAAATTAAATTCGTTTATTAGTCAAACATGAATACAGTTTTTCTCGAAATCATTGAAATTTAATGGAATACGTATACCGATAACAAACAGTTACAATTCTTGGACCATAAAGATTACTAGATTGCAATGGTCAGCCGGAATAATGTTTTTTTTTATGCCGAGTTCATCTGACTAACGATAATCTATTTAAGACTATTTTAGAATCTCAATATTATAAAATGTTTTCTAAATTTCGTTAGATTGAATTAGTTACTAAACTATACATTTGCTGCAAAATAACAAAATTGATCCTTATCAAAGAATTCAAAATTCTACGTAAGTAGTTCTTCACAAAAACACGATTTTAAATCAAAAATGGTCACTTTGAAAATTTCAGAAAAAACGGTTTCAGACTAGAAACAAAATATCCTTTCATATGACACCCCACTTGTCTAGGTCAAAAATAATTTGTTTTCGTAATTCCTTCTCTCAACCCCCTCTAAGGAACATTTGAAATAATGAGCTAACCGCTATAGTGTTCGTACAATCTTTACAACATTTCCTATAACCGTGAATTTTTTCAATTTTTCGCTTCGGTTATGTTCGAAGATAAATGGGGGGGGGGGGGGGGGGTGGGAGGGGGACAGAAACAAGTTTTCACATTTTTAAGAATAAGTCGAAAACCATGTTTTCGAAAATTAGAAAAAAATTATTTTGAACTACAAAAAAAATCACCGTTGATTTGTCACCCCACTTGTACAGGTCAAAAATATATTTTTTCAAAATTTATACTCACAACCCCCGCCAAAGAACAATTGAAATTATAACGACCAAAAAAAATTTTTATTTTTTTTTACCAAGTTCCTACAACCGTGAATTTTTTTAAATTTTTTCTTTTGTAATGTTCGAAGATAAGTGGGGGGGGGACAAAAACTAAAATTTCACTTTTTCTAAAATAAGTCAAAAACTGTATTAGACTGAATTATATTAGACTGGTCGTTAAAAACTAAATTTTCCAAGACGCCCCCCGGAAAAAATCTTTGTGGTCAAAAAACCACAACGGCACAATTTTTTTTTTTGTAAATCAAAAGAACACATGCCGCAAAATCGTGGAAGTTGATTTTTTGAAAAATTCGTAGAGTTTTTCAAATATCTCATAAAATATGCAGATGTCAAAAAAAATTACATAATCATTTTTGTAGGAAATTTAATTCTCTACAAAAAAGAGAGAGTTTAAGTCACGAAAAGAGAAAAGAGTTTAAGTCACTTTTTCCCGAAAACGTATAGTTCTCATGATATTTTGAAAATGAGCTTGTAAGTTCTCGTAATTTTTAAAAAACATAAAAAATAAAGATGACGAAAAAGTCCTAATTTTCTTCTTATGCTATAGAATGAAATGTATAAAAAAATAATCGTAACAAAATAAATCAAAATTAGTACATTTTCGTCGAAATTTTCATCATTTAATTTTACGAGTTTCGAAGAATTTCATGTTTTATTTCAAAATATCTTCAGAAATATTGGTTTTAGGAAAAAATGACTTGGACCTTTTTTGTAGAAATTTAAATTTCCTACAATGATTATGTGATTTTTTTTGACATCTGCATATGTTATGAGATACTAACAATTTTATCAAAAAATAAACTTCGATGATTTTGCAGCACGTGTTCTTTTGATTTAAAAAAAAAAAATAATGCCGTTGTGGTTTTTTGACCACAAAGAATTTTTCTAGGGGGCGTCTCGGAATATTTAGTTTTTAACGACCAGTCTAATATATATATATAACGATATGAGGTATAACGGAATTTAGCGGCACTATCACGGTCGCATTTTTTGACCTAGATCAAAAATTTTTCTGAGCGTGTTGCGGCAAACAATTTCTTGGATAAGTTCGATAGCTGGCTATATCCGGGTACAGGTTAAGAGTCTAGAGCCTTAACACTGTCAAAAACAAAGCGTTATCACGGCCGTTCGGGGCAAAATATGAAACAAAATTTATAAATTTAATTATTTGAACATATATCTATCATTTTTTGAAAAGATATCAGACATATGCAATAAAAGGTTCTTTAGCTATCTGCAATAAACTGTGTGAAGTACAACGGCATTTAGTGGCACTTTCACGGTCGCATTTTTTCACTTACGCTAAAAATATTTTCTGGGTATGTTGCGGCGAACAGTCTCCTGAACATGTTTGATAATTGGCAATATCGGGGTATAGGTTAAGTGGCTAGAGCTCAAAAACTGTATAAAATAATGTTTATTTTTAAAGTTTGTTTAATACTTCTTTTTTTTAAAGTAATCTGATAAATCCGATTCTAATTGCAAACATAATTGTCTGATCCCGAAATCTACCTATTTCTAGCGGATATACCTGCCGCTCGGACTTTATTTTTTATTTTTCCGTCTCCGCTTTACATATGTAGTCGTTTGGCATCAAAATTTTTCCGAAATTCTGAGATGACGGACATTGCAAAAGGTAGATTTTTATATGAAATATCCCAAAAATTCAAAATATTAAAAACAAAATAAGAAAACAAAACATTAAAAAAAAAGTTAGAAAATACAAAATTAATTAAAAATAAATAAACTTAAATAAAAAATTTAAAATAATTAACATTGAATTTTACTTTTCATGAGGTGTGTCATTTTTCATCACCCAATACAAGACAATGTTCCACATCAAAAAAATCTTTGTATCATTCTCCCAACCTCAGGCCGGAAATCTCGATTGGCAAATCGTAATTGATGCGACTAATTTTTTCAGAAAAAAACATTTCTTTGCTTATACAAAAATAAGAAACGAAAACTGTCATCAAACCATTTGAATATACAAAATTTTGTAATGAAGACACAGAAAAAATGACAAAACTGAATTCACATCACAGCGTGATTTTCTCGACTATACATTTCCTAGGAGACATTTCAAAGAATGAGAAAAACGGAAAACATTTGAATTGGATAACATTAATTCAATAATTTTGAGAAGAACAAAAATTAGAAAATTGCGCTTTTTGTGTCATAGAATTACCATGAGATTTTCTTTTACATTGGGATCTAAAAACAAAATGGACACACTAAAAATTATTCGATTGTCATAAAATTTGATTATTTTCATAATAATTCTTTACAATATTATTTCATTCCATAAAAAAATAAGAATATTCAAATCTTCATGTTCGAATATTTTTATTTACTTATAAACATTTTCTGATTCACTTAAAACAATGAATTTCACTTCGTAAGCACAATGATTATAATAACAAATTTTATTGTTTTAAACTTTTATTTGTAAAATAAACTTTGGTTGTGCTTTTTTTATATTTTCATTTTCTAGTTTTGTTTTTTATTCGTTGCTTATCTTCGAACAAGTTGGAAATAAAAAAAAGGAATTACCATTTGATTCCTTGAATTTTTTACTCTTCTTCTTCTTGTACTTTTATTAGCATAGTTTTCTTTATTGTTATTGGAATTCTTTTTGTTATTTATTCTAGATATGTTCCTTATTTTTTGTACGGTTGAATGAAGGTTAAATGTACTGTTCGAGGTTGTTTATAGTTTGTTATGTTAGGATTATATAAGGTTTGGCATTTTTTGTTAGAAAATTGATTTTTATTTTTTAGAGATGGACATTATGTGTGCTACATGCTAAAATATAAATATTTAGGTTTTTGTTAAATATAAAAAATATTAGCCACGTGATTGCTTCTTCTTCAACATTTTGAAAATTTTTAGTATCTTTACAAAAAATATGGGAAAACCCATCAACCTTAAAAGAATTTAACCTCAACCTTAAAAATAAAATTAGGTTTTATCTTTAAAAAGTTTAGATCATTACCTCTTGTTGTTAAAATTTTTGTGGTGTAAATATAACAAAAACTGGTATAGTGCTGGATAAAAAAAAAATTGATAAACTGTAATTTATATAACAAAATGAGAAGGGCGCTGCTAGCTGAAACGATGAGGTAGTTTCTAGTTTATTATATTTATTTGTGAAAAAAGTGATAAGAAGTCAAGGAAGGAGTCCACCTTGAAAATCAAATGCGAACGCTTGCTCAAAGTGTTGAATTTGTGTGTGACTTTTTGTGTGAGTTTTTTTTTATTGAGGAGTTTGTGTTATGATTCAAGAACTACTGTATTCCTGGAATATTGATAACCGTCTTCTCGTTGTGTTATTTTATTTTCAATACTAAGTATTAGTGCAAAATACCCTGGCGTTAATAACCCGGGAAACCGAGCTTATTTGTCTTTTCAGAATATTAAAATAAAAACCTAAATTAAAGTTTTAAATATAATAAACATAACAATTAAATAGTAAAATGATAAAATAGTGAAATAATCAATATAATATTATAATAAAATAACAAAATAATAAAAAAATTAATAAGTAAAATAACGAAATAATAAAATAATAAAATAATAAAATAATGAAATAATATAATAATAAAATAATAGAATAAAAAAATCATAAAATAATAAAATAATAAAATAATAATATAATAAAATAATAAAATAATAAAATAATAAAATAATAAAATAATAAAATAATAAAATAATAAAATAATAAAATAATAAAATAATAAAATAATAAAATAATAAAATAATAAAATAATAAAATAATAAAATAATAAAATAATAAAATAATAAAATAATAAAATAATAAAATAATAAAATAATAAAATAATAAAATAATAAAATAATAAAATAATAAAATAATAAAATAATAAAATAATAAAATAATAAAATAATAAAATAATAAAATAATAAAATAATAAAATAATAAAATAATAAAATAATAAAATAATAAAATAATAAAATAATAAAATAATAAAATAATAAAATAATAAAATAATAAAATAATATAATAATAAAATAAAAAAATAATAAAATAATACAAAGATAAAATAATAAAATAGTAAAATGATAAAATAATGAAATAATAAAATAATAAAATAATAAAATAATAAAATAATGAAATAATAAAATAATAAAATATTAACATAATAAAATAACAAGATAGTAAAATAATAAAATATTAAAATAAGTTGATAAA